>CM059796.1:35860000-35992500 GCA_030435695.1 Brachymystax lenok tsinlingensis
AAATTCTTATTTACAATGACGGCCTAGAAGAGCCACAAGCCAGAGCAGTCTGGCAGTGGGTGGCCCCAGCACCATACACGCAACCAAACACGCAGACACAGGGACACACAGTTAGTTAACCTTTGACCCTTACCAGTTGAACATGGTCCTGGTGGAACTGGTCTCCGATCTCCCGGAGCTTACGTCCAATCCTGACTTCCGTGCTATCCTCCGTGCTATCCTCCACCCGCTCTTCATCTGGTCTCTCCTCCATTCTCCTCCTCTCCTCCTCATCATCGTCCTCTCTCCTACCGTCCCCCTCGTCGTTCTGCCTCTCTCCCTGATCGTCCATAGGCTCAAACCGAGCTGGGAAGTGCAAACAGAATCCAGCGTTGCCTGTGTGAAGAAACACGTATACTGTTCAGTTGTTTTTATAATGGCATGGGCTGGATTTAGCCTCCGATTCACCATCGGTTAGTGAGACATTCGGTTGATCCAAGCATAGTAAACCATAGCGTTTTGCAATTGGGTTTAGTAATGATTTTGGGGAGAAGGGTGTAGGGATTTGGGAGACAACAGATCTCTCCCCCTTTGACTTTTTGAAGTGGACAGATTAGCATGGGCCTTGACTTAGAAATGGCCCTTGACTCTGGTCTCATGACAAACAGCTAATCTTTCTAGATTTACTGGTGGTTGTGTTTATGTGCCACACACAGAAACACAATGCTCCTTTTGTCTGTCACCAAAGACCGTCTGGCCCGGCTAGGTGACACACAGTGTTTACTTTGGCATGCTGCCGCTGCCAGTAACACTAAACTGGTTCTAGCAGATGTGGCATGGTGACGGTATCTTACAGTCAACTTATACAGTAGTAAAAAAATTAGAAACTCCCTCTATGCGAGCGTGTCGGTAGCCGGTATGGGTGGAAACTCAAACATATTAAGTTAAACCAACAACAACAACCTTAATGACCCCAGTCGAGTTGGCTTAGTCACCGACCATGGCACGCTCTACCTGCCCTCATCACTGTCAAAAACCATTACGAAAACAATTATCTTTGTGTAATAAAAAATACATCAGATAAGATGGACAGGAACATAAAGAGATGGACAGGAACATAAAGAGATGGACAGGAAAATAAAGAGATGGACAGGAACATAAAGAGATGGACAGGGACATAAAGAGATGGACAGGAACATAAAGAGATGGACAGGAACATAAAGAGTTGGACAGGGACATAAAGAGATGGACAGGAACATAAAGAGATGGACAGGAACATAAAGAGATGGACAGGAACATAAAGAGTTGGACAGGAACATAAAGAGATGGACAGGAACATAAAGAGATGGACAGGAACATAAAGAGTTGGACAGGAACATAAAGAGATGGACAGGAACATAAAGAGTTGGACAGGAACATAAAGAGTTGGACAGGAACATAAAGAGATGGACAGGAACATAAAGAGATGGACAGGAACATAAAGAGTTGGACAGGAACATAAAGAGATGGACAGGAACATAAAGAGATGGACAGGAACATAAAGAGATGGACAGGAACATAAAGAGTTGGACAGGAACATAAAGAGATGGACAGGAACATAAAGAGATGGACAGGAACATAAAGAGATGGACAGGAACATAAAGAGATGGACAGGAACATAAAGAGATGGACAGGAACATAAAGAGATGGACAGGAACATAAAGAGATGGACAGGAACATAAAGAGATGGACAGGAACATAAAGAGATGGACAGGAACATAAAGAGTTGGACAGGAACATAAAGAGATGGACAGGAACATAAAGAGATGGACAGGAACATAAAGAGTTGGACAGGAACATAAAGAGATGGACAGGAACATAAAGAGTTGGACAGGAACATAAAGAGTTGGACAGGAACATAAAGAGATGGACAGGAACATAAAGAGATGGACAGGAACATAAAGAGTTGGACAGGAACATAAAGAGATGGACAGGAACATAAAGAGATGGACAGGAACATAAAGAGATGGACAGGAACATAAAGAGATGGACAGGAACATAAAGAGATGGACAGGAACATAAAGAGATGGACAGGAACATAAAGAGATGGACAGGAACATAAAGAGATGGACAGGAACATAAAGAGATGGACAGGAACATAAAGAGATGGACAGGAACATAAAGAGATGGACAGGAACATAAAGAGATGGACAGGAACATAAAGAGATGGACAGGAACATAAAGAGTTGGACAGGGACATAAAGAGATGGACAGGGACATAAAGAGATGGACAGGGACATAAAGAGATGGACAGGAACATAAAGAGATGGACAGGGACATAAAGAGATGGACAGGAACATAAAGAGATGGACAGGAACATAAAGAGATGGAGAAGGCTGGGGACAGAGGGTCACAGCCCTAAACTGGATGTTGGTGAGTGGGGTAAAGGTCACACAAAAAAAAAAAAAGTGTCCAGTGTCTACGACAAGTCAGGGATCATAATAATTGCTGCCTGGTGATAAGAACAGTTGGCTGTGTTTACGTGTGTCTGAACTTTGACCCAGACGTTGAGAACAATGGTCACCTCTCATTGGTCTGATAAACAGGTGGCAGTCAGACTGTGTTACTCAACGGTTTTACTCTGTTAGAGTGATGTCACACTGATGACATCCCATCACAGCACACAACTTTCTATTGAAATGTGCGTGTGCGTGTGTGTGCATGCGTGTGTATTTTCCAGCCTCTGTTTTTTCGCCTGAATGATATACTGTAAGAATGTGTATGAAATGACAACCTCAACTGTGACAGGAGTAGAACAGCTGGATGTTATGTTAAAAACTGTCCGATGCCTTGGTCTAGTGGAAAATCCCTGAGTCACAATACACTAAACCAACACTATAACTGGCCTCTGATCAGACCAAACCACACTACACTAAACCAACACTATAACTGTCCTCTGATCAGACCTTAGTCAAATACACGTCAAACGCTGTGTTTGATTTATGCATTTGAAATAAACTGAATATACCAAACATTAGGAACACCTTCGTAATATTGAGTTGGACCTTCCCCTCTCTGTTGCCCTCAGAACAGCCTCAATTCGTCAGGGTCATGGACTCTACAAGGTGTCGAAAGCGTTCCACAAGGATGCTGGCCCATGTTGACTCCAATGCTTCCCCACAGTTGTGCCAAGTTGGCTGGATGTCCTTCGGGTGGTGGACCATTCATGATACACGCAGGAAACTGTTGAGTGTGAAAAACCCGGCAGCGTTGCAGTTCTTGACACAAACCGGTGCGCCTGGCACCTACTACCGTAGCCCGTTCAACGGCACATACATCTTTTGTCTTGCCCATTCACCCTCTGAACGGCACACATACACAGTCCATGTCTCAAATGTCTCAAGGCTTAAACATCCTTCTTTAACCCCGTCTCCTCCCCTTCATCTACACTGATTGAAGTGGATTTAACAAGTGACATCAATAAGAGATCTTATATATTTCACCTGGATTCACCTGGTCAGTCTATGCCATGGAAAGAGCAGGTGTTCTAAATGTTTTGTCCGCTCAGTGTAGGTTTGATGATGCATGTTTTTTTACCATGAAGCAGCATTCTGGCCTGGTGATTGTCCCGCACCCCACAGGGCACAGTGTAGTTGTGCCCTTGTGGAACCATGATGTGGTGTCCCTCTGACCGTGGGACCATGGCATTGGGTCCAGTCGACATCTGTGTAGACCTGTCCTGGGTGTCCCCTCTGTCCCTGGTGTCTCTGGCTCCCCTGCTGTCCCTGTCCCTGGTGTGGAACTTGATGTCCCTGAAGGGGTTGCCCCAGAACGACGAGGCAGGGTGCTGAAGAGAAATGTCCTCCTCCTCATCATCCATTAGGAGCCTCAGCGGTAGTCTCCCTACAGGAGAGAGGAGCACTTTAGGACAGGATGTGTGTGTGTGTCTGTGTGAAAAATAAAGGTTCTCCTCCTCATTAAATCAGGAGCCTCAGCGCTAGTCTCCCTACAAGAGAGAGACATGGGGGGACTTTAGTGTCTGTGACAGAGACATGGGGGGGGACTTTAGTGTCTGTGACAGAGACATGGGGGGACTTTAGTGTCTGTGACAGAGACATGGGGGAACTTTAGTAGAGACACAGGGAACTTTAGATGGAGTTGCTGTAAATCATGCAGAACAAAACTTTGGCGACCAGCAATTCTTGATTAGAAAAAGTCTCAATAGTAATCGAAGCATTAGTTATACGAGCTGCTGAACTTGAGGAAGTGGACTTGATGGAATTATTCATCATTAGACATTCATAACAGGTGCAAAAACACATGGTGATGTGTGGTAATATTACCACACCACAATCACTTGAAAAAAAATCATTTCTCAAAGCCAAAGTTTTAAACGAGCCTGATTCCTGGAGTTTGTGAGTTACCTTCACATCAGTGTCAGGAGGCAGCATTCCCAGTGTATGGGGACCTAGCATAAGCCTGGAAAGGCTGCTGTCAATACGCCACCACTCATTACACACACACACACACACACACACACACACACACACCCTGTGTGCATTGAGCGGAGCTGCTCCTGATAAAAGTGCCAACAGATCTGTCCCACTTACGTGGCTAACGCTACCTTTCCCCAGGGTGAATCCACAGTTCCTGCTGAAACTCCAAGCGTCCGCCACACGAAAGCCACAAGCTTCATGGAGCGGAAAAGAAAAACAAAACAAGTTTCACTGCACACTCCCTCGCTCTCACTTTCTCCCTCTCTCCCCCTCCCTTCCCCTCCCTTCCCCCATACGGTAAAGAGGTCCTGTAAAATGTAGTTATGATGCATGTAGATACATTTGCATCTTTGCTCAAATGCATGTAATGCCTGACAATATTCCAGAAATGCATTATTATGCCACCTAGTCTACAGGGTGACCAAGGTGGTTCCTAAATCGGCTTCTTAAATTTACTTGGATGGAGATCATGTTTTGGTCACCAAGACAACACTTTGAGAAGTGATATAATTTAAATTGTGTCTGTGAGTAACATTTATATATATTTTTTTTATTTAAAGAGCACATGTTCAACTTCATAAAAAAAGTAGTTATTTCCATCTCAAGAGAATTATTTTTTTTTTTTCATTACAATATGATTTGGCCAATTATTTTTGATTGCCATGTTGGAATATATTTTACAAGAAATGTCCAAATACATTTAAAAATATATTTACCAAACCTATTGATAAATACAAGTGAAAATATATTCTAAAATATATTCTTTAATGTATTTCAGATTTTACTTGGATGCATTTAACATACACTGAGTGTACAAAACATTAGGAACACCTGCGCTTTTCATGACATAGACTGACCAGGTGAATCCAGGTGAAAACTCTGATCCCTTATTGATGTCACTTGTTAAATCCACTTCAATCAGTGTAGATGAAGGAGATGAGACAGGTAAAATAAAGATTTTTAAGCCTTGAGACAATTGAGACATGGATTGTGTATGTGTGCCATTCAGAGGGTGAATGGGCAAGACAAAAGATTTAAGGGCCTTTGAACGGGGTACGGTAGTAGGTGCCAGGGAGCACTGGTTTGTGTCAAGATCTGCAATGCTGCTGGGTTTATCACGCTCAACAGCTTCCCGTGTGTATCAAGAATGGACCACCACCCCAAAGGACATCCAGCCAACTGACACAACTGTGGGAAGCATTGGAGTCAACATGGGCCAGCATCTCTGTGGAACGCTTGACACCTTGTAGAGTCCATGACCCGTGCAACTCAATATTAGGAAGGTGTTTCTAATGTTTTGTATTGTTAAATACATGTATATATAGACATTCCATAATATATTGGAATGTATTTAAAATGTATTAAATACATTATTCTCTCTCTCTCTCTCTCTCTCTCTCTCTCTCTCTCTAAATAATGTTGAATGACATCATGTCATATTGTGTCAGAGGAGGAGGATGACGCTTAATGAGGAAAAAAAGAAACCCTGGATAATGATGAGCCGTCACACTGTACAGTGTTTCACCGGGATATCTTTCTTTGGTAGGTTGGGTGGAGCAGAGTTTCCGTAATGCGTACTTAGGCAAATGATACCCGATGAAGCACTACTAGGCACTTTCCTATGGTATGCTACAGCAAGTGTAACTTTAGATACGATGAACATGATACAACTAGTAAGTAAACCTCGCTGGCAGTGAGCAGAAGGCTGGCACAGGGTTTCACACACACACACACGCTGCCCATGCGAACAGGCATGCCAACTTCTACTGCACGGTCACAGGGGCTGAGACTGCAGAGGAGTTCCCTCTGCTGTTCAATCTGTGCACTGGGCTCTCTTCCACATCTCTCTCTCTCGTTCTCTACCTCTCTCTTTCACCTCTCTTCCACATCTCTCTCTCTCTCTCTCGGTCTTCCACCTCTCTCTCTCTCTCTCTCTCGGTCTTCCACCTCTCTCTCTCTCTCTCTCTCGGTCTTCCACATCTCTTTCTCTCTGTCTCTGTCTTCCACATCTCTTTCTCTCTGTCTCTGTCTTCCACATCTCTTTCTCTCTGTCTCTGTCTTCCACCTCTCTCTCTCTCTCTGTCTTCCATCTCTCTCTCTCTCTCTCTCTCTCTCTCTCTCTCTCTCTCTCTCTCTCTCTCTCTCTCTCTCTCTCTGTCTTCCACCTCTCTCTTCCACATTTCTCTCTCTCTCTCCCTTGCTCTCTCTCTCTTCCACATCTCTCTCTCTCTCTCTCTTTCTCTCTCTGTCTTCCACCTCTCTCTTTCTCTCTCTCTGTCTTCCACCTCTCTCTTCCACATTTCTCTCTCTCTCTCCCTTGCTCTCTCTCTCTTCCACATCTCTCTCTCTCTCTCTTTCTCTCTCTGTCTTCCACCTCTCTCTTTCTCTCTGTCTCTGTCTTCCACATCTCTCTTCCATGTTTCTCTCTCTGTCTTCCACATCTCTCTCTCTCTCTCTCTCTGTCTTCCACATCTCTTTCTCTCTCTGTCTTCCACATCTCTCTTTCTCTCTCTCTGTCTTCCACATCTCTCTTTCTCTCTCTCTCTGTCTTCCACATCTCTCTTTCTCTCTCTCTGTCTTCCACATCTCTCTTCCATGTTTCTCTCTCTGTCTTCCACATTTCTCTCTCTCTCTCCCTTGCTCTCTCTGTCTTCCACATCTCTCTCTCTCTCTCTGTCTTCTTTATTGCCATAAGGTAAAGGCACAAGGTGGGCAGTATACCCAGGCACCTGCTGTTGTGACAGGCTATGGGAGAATGCGAAACTAGACATTATTGGCACAGCACAGCCCTTCTAAATGTGTGTATTTTCTAATTACCATGAAATTGGTTAGATTTTTTTTATATAATTCCTAATCATGTCTAATTATTGGATATGAAATAGGTTACAATCTAAACAAAATGGCTTTTTAAAAACGTTTTTATTCATAATTCAAAGTCATCCTAGAAATCGGGGTGAATTTGGGGGCATGTGGTGCTAGTCTGGGGAACCCTATTAGCCTACATTAATCTGTTGAGGCAACATGGACTCAGGGGTAGACGTAACATAGTAAACATTAATCTGTTGAGGCAACATGGACTCAGGGGTAGACGTAACATAGTACATGTATATCCGGGACACTCAAATTAGTGTGATATGTTACATTTCGTATGGTATGTATTCATTTGTGGATGTCCATTATTCATTTCGTACGATATGCTAACGAATTCCAATTTGTTGTGGCTAATGTTAGCTAGGTGGCTAAAGCTAACATTAGTTAACATGCTAAATGGGGTTAGTTAACATGCTAAATGGGGTCAGTTAACATGCTAAATGGGGTTAGTTAACATGCTAAATGGGGTCAGTTAACATGCTAAATGGGGTTAGTTAACATGCTAAATGGGGTTAGTTAACATGCTAAATGGGGTCAGTTAACATGCTAAATGGGGTTAGTTAACATGCTAAATGGGGTCAGTTAACATGCTAAATGGGGTCAGTTAACATGCTAAATGGGGTCAGTTAACATGCTAAATAGGGTCAGTTAACATGCTAAATGGGGTTAGTTAACATGCTAAATGGGGTCAGTTAACATGCTAAATGGGGTTAGTTAACATGCTAAATGGGGTCAGTTAACATGCTAAATGGGGTCAGTTAACATGCTAAATGGGGTTAGTTAACATGCTAAATGGGGTTAGTTAACATGCTAAATGGGGTCAGTTAACATGCTAAATGGGGTCAGTTAACATGCTAAATAGGGTTAGTTAACATGCTAAATGGGGTTAGTTAACATGCTAAATGGGGTTAGTTAACATGCTAAATGGGGTTAGTTAACATGCTAAATGGGGTCAGTTAACATGCTAAATAGGGTTAGTTAACATGCTAAATGGGGTCAGTTAACATGCTAAATAGGGTCAGTTAACATGCTAAATAGGGTCAGTTAACATGCTAAATAGGGTCAGTTAACATGCTAAATAGGGTCAGTTAACATGCTAAATGGGGTTAGTTAACATGCTAAATAGTTGTAAAGTAGCTAAAAAAGCAGTAAGTAGTTTCAAAGTGCTAATGCTAATTTTGACCGTGATAAGATTTGAACACGCAAACTATGGCATGCTAGAGATTAGCCGTTACATGCCTAGCCATCCACCCCAAACGAACTACACTACTTCAGTTGTCTGCATTAAGTCACCTTTCTGCCTTATGTAGCCTTATGTAAACCATACCAAACATAGCTTTTTGTTTTTGTTTTATGTAGATAGGGACAAACACATTGACACGTTGAACAAAACAATTGTCTGATGCATTGCACTATATATTGTTTCTAGCTCACGCAAAAAATGTTCAACACTCGTCCCTAGATGGACTTTAATGAAAACAGGAAACATTTAAAAATACATAATCAAACAATTATAATAAAATAACATAAGATAACACACCGTAGTTCTTACACGATTACAACCAGTTTTGGGGCGTTTCTTTTTTGAATGTACTAAAATGTTCCAGTTTATGTTCTTCTGATAAAGTGTTCCATGCATGTGCTCCTCTGAAAGGAGAAAGACTGGCCTCTGGAGGTTTTATATAGAGGGGACCCTGCAGTTTCCCCTGGTGGACATTCCAGTCCGTTGCATCTTCTGGTCAGGAATTCAGGGGAAGACCATCGAGACACTCAAAACACATTTGCAAATCAGATGAAGTGTTCAAAGCTTAGTACATTGTACTTTTTCATGATGTGACAGTGATGTCCTATGGTTCCAGTATTTTCAGCGCACAATACCATACTAATTTGAGTGTGCTGGATTTATGTTTACTATGTTATGTACATTTACGTAATTTAGTTGACGCTCTTATCCAGAGTGACTTACAAGAGCAATTTAGGTTAAGTGCCTTGCTCAAGGGCACAACAACAGATTCCCCCCCTAGTCGGCTCAGAGATTCGAACCAGCAGCCTTTCGGTTATTGGGCCAAAGCTCTTACCCGCTATGCTACCTGCCGCCCAACATGTCTAGTCTATGAGACCAGGCTGGTTGAGGTTCGCGTGTCAGGCAAGCCTGCCGTGGGACATCACTCTCCAAGTAAACAAGGCGTTTATGATTCTTGTGTGGGAAAGCAAACGGCAAATCTGTTATAACGTGATACTGACGTGCGATAAACATAGTGTCGTGTACATTACCTACTGATTTGTCTTTGAACATTGTAGCGAAAAACAATGAATGACAGTGAATGACTGCGGCAGACTCTTGAAAGCGCATACACACTGCAATGGTTAATTATGAGGAAAACGTCATTAAATTTATCTCCGTGCCGCGAAATCAATTCCCATCTCAATTTGATATCAGTCGCGCCAGTTGGGACACTCAATCCCTTGTTGGCTGGTTTTATTTGGCGAATCTATCAATTCCAGACATGCATCCAAAACATTCTTACTAAATGTGAACCACAGCACAAAATGTAATCTAAATCGGATTTTATAAAACAACAGTGGTGTGTGGTGTGGAAAGAAGGCAAGAAGCAGGACAACTGATCCACACTTTCATTCCATTCAGTCACTCAATCAATTGAATATCCGCTAAATAGGCACATTTTCATTGATTAAAAAAAATGCATTAATTAAATCGTTTAAAGGCCCTCCTTGATTGCGCTGCCTGGAGGCTATCTTACTGTAAACAGAAAGCGGATGACAGACAATCCATCACACACACACACACAACCCGATGCCCGGGTATCTTCACCGCATTTGTTTACAAACTGGGTGACCCGGCAGCGCACTGACAACTTCAACCAAAATCTACAAATGTAATTTTACAAAATAACCCTGCAAACTGAATCATACGTAGGACTCACCGCCAGTTAAGTAAGTTGGTATCTTGTGGCAACTTGCAGTTACTTTTATTCTCCAGAATTGAATAGAGCTGTGTATCCTTCAACCTCTTGCTTTACAGTCTCTCAGATGAATGTTTGCACTTTCTATACAAGTGTTTTTTCTTCTCTCTCTCTCTCTCTCTCTCTCTCTCTCTCTCTCTCTCTCTCTCTCTCTCTCTCTCTCTCTCTCTCTCTCTCTCTCTCTCTCTCTCTCTCTCTCTCTCTCTCTCTCTCTCTCTCTCTCTCTCTCTCTCAAGTACCAGTGACAAATCGGTCCGCCCAGACAAGACGAATAAAATATGGAAATAAATTCTCTTAAAGTGACAGTCCATCAATTTTGTTGTTCTGCCTTGCCATCACGCAAAACCCATGTCAATAAAAACGCTATTTCGTGATTTATTAGGTGTGCTTGCTGAAGACAAAGCACAACTCCAGTTTTCTTACATACTCATATTATTATTATTTGTACCTTTATTTTACTAGGCGAGTCAGTTAAGAACAAATCCTTATTTTCAATGACGGTCTAGGAACAGTGGGGTCTTGCAAAGCAAAATCTCCCACTTTCATCTTCGACATACTTCTTCTTATTATTATTCTTTAGCACTCAACTCCTACATCGTTTAGACTGAAATGTTTACAACTTTTTTGATATATTTGATACTTTCCAAGTTATAATATTTTTTTTTTTTTGAGGGGGTTTGTTCTTCTTTTTCTTCTTTTCCTCTTTTTCCTCAACATTCTAAAGCTCCCCGTTGTGACATCATCACTTCCAACATTCCATTCACCGTAAACGCAACAATGCGACTCTGACCACTTTGCGACAAACTTAGACCAAAAAAATTGTTTTAGAGCCATAGGACAGCTTTGTCTACTTCTCTGCTATTCAAATGCGGTCACGGAAACAACAACATCTGCTACGGATCAGACGATACAGTTGTTTTCCGCATAAACAACATTTTTCTTTAACTTATTTTTTATTTTTATATATTTTTTTCTTTGCAAACAATTGCCGTTTCGAACACTTCCCTAACAAGTTAGACAAAAAAAGTTACCAGGTATGACAACTTTATACATTTAAGTCCACTGCCACAAAAAAGTGTTTTTTAAAGAGCTTTATAAAGCCCCACAACTTGTAAATGTACAATCAAATTATTATTATTATTCTGCCCACTCTAGAGCTTAAACGATTTAAGCTATTAATAACATGAAACCTACTTCCAAATATCCAGATTGTCCCAACTCAGATTGCTTGAGGAAATATTTTTGATAGCATTTCTACTTTTTGAACTATACAAATATTTAAATGAGCCCCCAATGCATTTCAGTGAAGAAAAAAAAAGGCCATAGAGTTGAATGGTACATAATTTTATTTTATCTAGACCTATCTCCTCTTTCACCGTTTAAGTTATCAGCTCCAAACCATTGTTCAGATGTTCAGACTGGCCTAATTTAGATTGCTCGTTCTAATGAGTTTTTATATTTTGTATACTTTTTGAACTATGGCGATTTAAATTTGCATAAATTAAGATGAGTTTAAATGAGAACCACGGGAATAAAGGGGTAGATTTTCAAAATGGTCCTGCTCCTTGGCCAATTAAGCTACAAGACCAACTTGAAAACATTTAGGCTACCCTAACTTCAAATTCAAACAAACTTTTATCAACTATAACTATATATACATGTGCATGAAATAATTAAACAACAGTAACTCGTCAGCCTTTCAAGCTAGAGACACCAAACCAACTTTCAAATTAAGTGATGTTATGTGATGTGATGTTACGTGATGCTATGTGATGTTATATGATGTTATGTGATGCTATGTGATGTTATGTGATGTTATGTGATGCTATGTGATGTTATATGAAACTATGTGATGTTATGTGATGTTATGTGATGCTATGTGATGTTATATGAAACTGTGTGATGTTATGTGATGCTATGTGATGCTATGTGATGTTATGTGATGTTACGTGATGTTATGTGATGCTATGTGATGTTATGTTATGTGATGTGATGCTATGTGATGTTATGTTATGTGAAGCTATGTGATGTTATGTGATGATATGTTATGTTTTGTGATGCTATGTGATGTTATGTGATGATATGTTATGTTTTGTGATGCTATGTGATGTTATGTGATGTTACGTGATGTGTTGTTATGTGATGTTATGTAATGCTAAGTGATGTTATTTGATGTGATGCTATGTGATGTTATGTTATGTAAAGTTATGTGATGTTATGTGATCATATGTGATGATATGTTATGTTTTGTGATGCTATGTGATGTTATGTGATGTTATGTGATGTTACGTGATGTGTTGTTATGTGATGTTATGTGATGCTAAGTGATGTTATTTGATGTGATGCTATGTGATGTTATGTGATGCTAAGTGATGTTATGTGATGTTATGTGATGCTAAGTGATGCTATTTGATGTGATGCTATGTGATGTTATGTGATGTTACGTGATGTGATGTTATGTGATGCTAAGTGATGTGATGCTATGTGATGTTATATGATGTTATGTGATGTTATGTGATGCTATGTGATGTTATTTGATGTGATGCTATGTGATGTTATGTTATGTAAAGTTATGTGATGTTATGTGATCATATGTGATGATATGTTATGTTTTGTGATGCTATGTGATGTTATATGATGTTATGTGATGTTATGTGATGCTATGTGATGTTATTTGATGTGATGCTATGTGATGTTATGTTATGTAAAGTTATGTGATGTTATGTGATCATATGTGATGATATGTTATGTTTTGTGATGCTATGTGATGTTATGTGATGTTATGTGATGTTACGTGATGTGTTGTTATGTGATGTTATGTGATGCTAAGTGATGTTATTTGATGTGATGCTATGTGATGTTATGTGATGCTAAGTGATGTTATGTGATGTTATGTGATGCTAAGTGATGCTATTTGATGTGATGCTATGTGATGTTATGTGATGTTACGTGATGTGATGTTATGTGATGTTATATGATGTTATGTGATGTTATGTGATGCTATGTGATGTTATGTGATGTTATGTGATGTTATGTGATGTTACGTGATGTGATGTTATGTGATGCTAAGTGATGTTATGTGATGCTATGTGATGTTATGTGATGTTATGTGATGTTACGTGATGTTATGTGATGCTAAGTGATGTTATGTGATGTGATGCTATGTGATGTTATGTGATGTGAAGCTATGTGATGTTATGTGAGGATATGTTATGTTTTGTGATGCTATGTGATGTTATGTGATGTTACGTGATGTGTTGTTATGTGATGTTATGTAATGCTAAGTGATGTTATTTGATGTGATGCTATGTGATGTTATGTTATGTAAAGTTATGTGATGTTATGTGATGATATGTTATGTTTTGTGATGCTATGTGATGTTATGTGATGTTATGTGATGTTACGTGATGTTACGTGATGTGTTGTTATGTGATGTTATGTGATGCTAAGTGATGTTATTTGATGTGATGCTATGTGATGTTATGTGATGTTATGTGATGCTAAGTGATGTTATGTGATGTTATGTGATGTTATGTGATGCTAAGTGATGTTATTTGATGTTATGCTATGTGATGTTATGTGAAATTATGCGATGTTATGCGATGATTTGTGATGTTATGTGATGTTATGTGATGTTATGCGATGTTATGTGATGATATGTTATATGATGTTATGGTATGTTATGTGATGTGATGCTATGTGATGTTATGTGATGTTATGTGATGCTATGTGATGTTATGTGATGTTATGTGATGATATGTGATGCTATATGATGTTATGTGATGTGATTATATGTGATGTTATGTGATGTTATGTGATGTTATGATATGTGATGTTTTGTGATGTTATGTGATGATATGTTATATGATGTTATGGTATGTTATGTGATGTGATGTGATGTTATGTGATGCTATGTGATGTTATGTTATATTATGTTATGTGATGTTATGTGATGTGATATTGTGTGATGTTATGTGATGATATGTTATATGATGTTATGGTATGTTATGTGATGTTAGTTATGTGATGCTATGTGATGTAATGTTATATGATGTTATGTGATGTTATGTGATGTTATGTGATGTTATATGATGTTATATGATGTTATGTGATGCTATGTGATGTTAAGTGATGTTATGTCATGTTATGTGATATTATGTGATGCTATGTGATGTTATGTGATATTATGTGGTGCTATGTGATGTGCAAATCAAATCAAATCAAATCAAAATCAAATCAATGTTATGTGATGTTATATGATGTTATGTGATGCTATGTGATGTTATGTGATTTCATTTGGTGTTATGTTATGCGATGTTATGTGATGCTATGTGAAGTTATGTGAAGTTATGTGATGTGAAGTTATGTGATGTGATGTTATGTAATGAGATGTAATGCGATGTAATTTTATATATGTTATGTGTATGTGTGTCTGTGTTCACATACAGCGCATTCGGAAATTATTCCGATCCCTTCCCTTTTTCTACATTTTGTTACATTACAGCCTTATTCTAAAATGGATTAAATAAAACATTTTTCTCACCAATCAACACTCAATACCTCATAATGACATCACAATACCTCATAATGACATCACAGTACCTCATAATGAAGTGATGTTACGCGGAAATAGGTTTTTAGAATTGTATTCAAATGTTTAAAATTAATAAAAAACAGAAATACCTTATTTACATAAGTATTCAGACCGTTTGCTATGAGACTCGAAATTGAGCTCAGGTGCATCCTGTTTCTATCGATCATCCTTGATGTTTCTACAACTTGATTGGAGTCCACCTGTGGTAAAATCAATTGATTGGACATGATTTGGAAAGGCACACAGTTGATAGTGCATGTCAGAGCAAAAGCCAAGCCATGAGGTCGAAGGAATTGTTCGTAGAGCTCCGAGACAGGATTGTGTCGAGGCACAGATCTGGGGAACGGTACCAAAAAATGTCTGCAGCATTGAAGGTCCCCAAGAACACACAGTGGCCTCCATCGTTCTTAAATGTAAGAAGTTTGGAAACGCCAAGACTCTTCCTAGAGCTGGCCGCTCTCAGGACCTCAGACTGGGGCAAAGGTTCACCTTCCAACAGGACAACGACCCTAATAACACAGCCATGACAACACAGGAGTGGCTTTGGGACAAGTCTCTGAATGTCTTTCAGTGGCCCAGCCAAAGCCCGGACAAGAACCCGATCGAACATCTCTGGAGAGACCTGAAAATAGCTTTGCAGCGATACTCCCCATCTACCCTGACAGAGCTTGAGAGGATCTGCAGATAAGAATGGGAGAAACTCCCCAAATACAGGTGTGCCAAACTTGTAGCGTCATACCCAAGAAGACTCGAGGCTGTAATTGCTGCCAAAGGTGCTTCAACAATTTACTGGGCAAACGGTCTGAATGCTTATGTTAATGTGATTTTTAAGTATCTTTTAGAAATAAAAATGTGAAAAAAATTCTAAAAAACGGTTTTTGCTTTGTTATTATGGAGTATTGTGTGTAGATTGATGAGGAACAACACAGAGACCTAAACACAGTATCTTCTCCTCCTGGTACCAACAACACAGAGACCTAAACACAGTATCTTCTCCTCCTGGTACCAACAACACAGAGACCTAAACACAGTATCTTCTCCTCCTGGTACCAACAACACAGAGACCTAAACACAGTATCTTCTCCTCCTGGTACAAACAACACAGAGACCTAAACACAGCCCTGTACCATTTTTCAGCCCCTGTCCTGAGGGCGTTGTTGACCGTCTGTGTGTGTGTCCTCCTCCAGTACATCTGCACTGACACAACAACGACCCTGCCTGGTGACCCTGGCTAGCTGCAGGGTAGGGGGTCGCAGTGTGTGTGTGTGTGTGTGTGTGTGTGTGTGTGTGTGTGTGTGTGTGTGTGTGTGTGTGT
Organism: Brachymystax lenok tsinlingensis; assembly: GCA_030435695.1. Taxonomy (NCBI): domain Eukaryota; kingdom Metazoa; phylum Chordata; class Actinopteri; order Salmoniformes; family Salmonidae; genus Brachymystax; species Brachymystax lenok. The sequence continues at coordinate 35,876,219 of CM059796.1, forward strand.
GTGTGTGTGTGTGTGCATCGTAGTGACAGGTCAAATAATATACTTGTATCAATGACTCAGTCCCTGATCTGCAGTGTGATTGGACTCAAGTGAAAATTTATTGTGAGGGTGTATGCTGGCACAACAGACAGATACAGACTCAACAGACAGATACAGTCAGATACAGACTCAACAGACAGATACAGACAGATACAGACTCAACAGACAGATACAGTCAGATACGACTCAACAGACAGATACAGACTCAACAGTCATATACAGACTCAACAGACAGATACAGTCAGATACAGACTCAACAGACAGATACAGACTCAACAGACAGATACAGACTCAACAGACAGATACAGTCAGATACGACTCAACAGACAGATACAGACTCAACAGTCATATACAGACTCAACAGACAGATACAGTCAGATACAGACTCAACAGACAGATACAGACTCAACAGACAGATACAGTCAGATACAGACTCAACAGTCAGATACAGTCAGATACAGACTCAGCAGACAGATACAGACTCAACAGACAGATACAGTCAGATACAGACTCAACAGACAGATACAGTCAGATACAGACTCAACAGACAGATACAGTCAGATACAGACTCAACAGACAGATACAGTCAGATACAGGCTCAACAGAAAGATACAGTCAGATAAATGACTCAACAGACAGATACAGTCAGATACAGGCTCAACAGACAGATACAGTCAGATACAGACTCAACAGACAGATACAGTCAGATACAGACTCAACAGACAGATACAGTCAGATACAGGCTCAACAGACAGATACAGACTCAACAGACAGACATAGTCAGATACAGACTCAACAGACAGATACAGTCAGATACAGGCTCAACAGACAGATACAGTCAGATACAGACTCAACAGATAGATACAGTCAGATACAGACAGATACAGTCAGATACAGACTCAACAGACAGATACAGTCAGATACAGGTTCAACAGACAGATACAGACTCAACAGACAGACACAGTCAGATACAGACTCAACAGACAGATACAGTCAGATACAGGCTCAACAGACAGATACAGTCAGATACAGACTCAACAGACAGATACAGTCAGATACAGGCTCAACAGACAGATACAGTCAGATACAGGCTGAACAGACAGATACAGTCAGATACAGACTCAACAGTCAGATACAGACTCAACAGACAGATACAGTCAGATACAGACTCAACAGACAGATACAGTCAGATACAGACTCAACAGACAGATACAGTCAGATACAGACTCAACAGACAGATACAGTCAGATACAGGCTCAACAGACAGATACAGTCAGATACAGGCTCAACAGACAGATACAGTCAGATACAGACTCAACAGACAGATACAGACTCAACAGACAGATACAGTCAGATACAGACTCAACAGACAGATACAGTCAGATACAGGCTCAACAGACAGATACAGTCAGATACAGACTCAACAGTCAGATACAGACTCAGCAGACAGATACAGACTCAACAGACAGATACAGTCAGATACAGACTCAACAGTCAGATACAGACTCAACAGTCAGATACAGTCAGATACAGACTCAACAGACAGATACAGTCAGATACAGGCTCAACAGACAGATACAGTCAGATACAGGCTCAACAGACAGATACAGTCAGATACAGACTCAACAGACAGATACAGTCAGATACAGGCTCAAAAGAAAGATACAGTCAGATACAGACTCAACAGACAGATAGAGTCAGATACAGGCTCAACAGACAGATACAGACTCAACAGACAGATACAGACTCAACAGACAGATACAGTCAGATACAGGCTCAACAGACAGATACAGTCAGATACAGACTCAACAGACAGATACAGTCAGATACAGACTCAACAGACAGATACAGACTCAACAGACAGATACAGACTCAACAGACAGATACAGACTCAACAGACAGATACAGTCAGAAACAGACTCAGCAGACAGATACAGACTCAACAGACAGATACAGTCAGATACAGACTCAACAGACAGATACAGCCAGATACAGACTCAACAGACAGATACAGACTCAACAGACAGATACAGTAAGATACAGACTCAACAGACAGATACAGTCGGATACAGGCTCAACAGTCAGATACAGACTCAACAGACAGATACAGACCCAACAGACAGATACAGACTCAACAGACAGATACAGACAGATACAGACTCAACAGACAGATACAGACAGAAACAGACTCAACAGACAGATACAGTCAGATACAGGCTCAACAGACAGATACAGACAGACACAGGCTCAACAGACAGATACAGACAGAAAACAGGCTCAAAAGACAGATACAGACAGAAACAGGCTCAACAGACAGATACAGACAGAAAACAGGCTCAAAAGACAGATACAGACAGAAACAGGCTCAACAGACAGTAACAGGCTCAACAAACAGTAACAGGCTCAACAGACAGATACAGACAGAAACAGGCTCAACAAGACAGATACAGACAGAAACAGGCTCAACAGACAGTAACAGGCTCAACAGACAGAAACAGGCTCAACAGACAGAAAAAGACAGAAAAAGACTCAATAGACAGAAACAGTCAGATACAGACTCAACAGACAGATACAGTCAGATACAGACTCAACAGACAGATACAGTCATATACAGACTCAACAGACAGATACAGTCATATACAGACTCAACAGACAGATACAGACAGATACAGACTCAACAGACAGTAACACGCTCAAAAGACAGTAACATGCTCAACAGACAGAAACAGGCTCAACAGACAAAAACAGACAGAAAAAGGCTCAACAGACAGAAACAGGCTCAACAGACAGATACAGGCTCAACAGACAGAAACAGACAGAAACAGGCTCAACAGACAGTAACAGGCTCAACAGACAGAAACAGGCTCAACAGGAAGATACAGACAGAAACAGGCTCAACAGACAGATACAGACAGAAACAGGCTCAACAGACAGTAACAGGCTCAACAGACAGTACCAGGCTCAACAGACAGAAACAGGCTCAACAGACAGAAACAGGCTCAACAGGCAGATACAGACAGTAACAGGCTCAACAGACAGTAACAGGCTCAACAGAAAGATACAGACAGTAACAGGCTCAACAGACAGAAACAGACTCAACAGACAGTAACAGGCTCAACAGACAGTAACAGGCTCAACAGACAGATACAGACAGTAACAGGCTCAACAGACAGAAACAGGCTCAACAGGCAGATACAGACAGAAACAGGCTCAACAGACAGTAACAGGCTCAACAGACAGTAACCGGCTCAACAGACAGTAACAGACAGAAACAGGCTCAACAGACAGTAACAGGCTCAACAGACAGTACCAGGCTCAACAGACAGAAACAGGCTCAACAGACAGAAACAGGCTCAACAGGCAGATACAGACAGTAACAGGCTCAACAGACAGTAACAGGCTCAACAGAAAGATACAGACAGTAAGAGGCTCAACAGACAGAAACAGACTCAACAGACAGTAACAGGCTCAACAGACAGTAACAGGCTCAACAGACAGATACAGACAGTAACAGGCTCAACAGACAGAAACAGGCTCAACAGGCAGTAACACGCTCAAAAGACAGTAACATGCTCAACAGACAGAAACAGGCTCAACAGACAAAAACAGACAGAAAAAGGTTCAACAGACAGAAACAGGCTCAACAGACAGTAACAGGCTCAACAGACAGATACAGACAGAAACAGGCTCAACAAGACAGATACAGACAGAAACAGGCTCAACAGACAGTAACAGGCTCAACAGACAGAAACAGGCTCAACAGACAGAAACAGACAGAAAAAGACTCAATAGACAGAAACAGTCAGATACAGACTCAACAGACAGATACAGTCAGATACAGACTCAACAGACAGATACAGTCAGATACAGACTCAACAGACAGATACAGTCATATACAGACTCAACAGACTGATACAGACAGATACAGACTCAACAGACAGTAACACGCTCAAAAGACAGTAACATGCTCAACAGACAGAAACAGGCTCAACAGACAAAAACAGACAGAAAAAGGCTCAACAGACAGAAACAGGCTCAACAGACAGATACAGGCTCAACAGACAGAAACAGACAGAAACAGGCTCAACAGACAGTAACAGGCTCAACAGACAGTAACAGGCTCAACAGACAGAAACAGGCTCAACTGTCACGAACAGCTAGAAGTGGTGGGTGTGGAGTCAGACGCAGAGAGCACAGTGTAGGGAAAACGCTCCTTTTTAATCCGGCGTGTTAATACAACGCCCAACACACAGCAGGCGCACAAACAAACAAGGCGCTCGAAACAGGACACGGGCATACACGACGACATGAACTAACGTCCACCAAAAACAGATAAACAAGCCCGCACAAAAGGAGGCGGGCTTGACCGGCTTAAATAGCCCTAGAATAAAACACAAAACAGGTGCAAACAATATAACAATCAACAGAAAGGAAAAGAGGATCGGTGGCAGCTAATAGGCCGGTGACGACGACCGCCGAACGCCGCCCGAACAGGCAGAGGAGCCACCGTCGGTGGAAGTCGTGACATCAACAGGAAGATACAGACAGAAACAGGCTCAACAGACAGATACAGACAGAAACAGGCTCAACAGACAGTAACAGGCTCAACAGACAGTACCAGGCTCAACAGACAGAAACAGGCTCAACAGACAGAAACAGGCTCAACAGGCAGATACAGACAGTAACAGGCTCAACAGACAGTAACAGGCTCAACAGAAAGATACAGACAGTAACAGGCTCAACAGACAGAAACAGACTCAACAGACAGTAACAGGCTCAACAGACAGTAACAGGCTCAACAGACAGATACAGACAGTAACAGGCTCAACAGACAGAAACAGGCTCAACAGGCAGATACAGACAGAAACAGGCTCAACAGACAGTAACAGGCTCAACAGAAAGTAACCGGCTCAACAGACAGTAACAGACAGAAACAGGCTCAACAGACAGTAACAGGCTCAACAGACAGTACCAGGCTCAACAGACAGAAACAGGCTCAACAGACAGAAACAGGCTCAACAGGCAGATACAGACAGTAACAGGCTCAACAGACAGTAACAGGCTCAACAGAAAGATACAGATACAGACAGAAACAGGCTCAACAGACAGTAACAGGCTCAACAACAGACAGTAACAGGCTCAACAGACAGTAACAGGCTCAACAGACAGAAACAGGCTCAACAGGAAGATACAGACAGAAACAGGCTCAACAGACAGATACAGACAGAAACAGGCTCAACAGACAGTAACAGGCTCAACAGACAGATACAGTCAGATACAGGTTCAACAGACAGATACAGACTCAACAGACAGACACAGTCAGATACAGACTCAACAGACAGATACAGTCAGATACAGGCTCAACAGACAGATACAGTCAGATACAGACTCAACAGACAGATACAGTCAGATACAGGCTCAATAGACAGATACAGTCAGATACAGGCTGAACAGACAGATACAGTCAGATACAGACTCAACAGTCAGATACAGACTCAACAGACAGATACAGTCAGATACAGACTCAACAGACAGATACAGTCAGATACAGACTCAACAGACAGATACAGTCAGATACAGGCTCAACAGACAGATACAGTCAGATACAGGCTCAACAGACAGATACAGTCAGATACAGGCTCAACAGACAGATACAGTCAGATACAGACTCAACAGACAGATAGAGTCAGATACAGGCTCAACAGACAGATACAGACTCAACAGACAGATACAGACTCAACAGACAGATACAGTCAGATACAGGCTCAACAGACAGATACAGTCAGATACAGACTCAACAGACAGATACAGTCAGATACAGACTCAACAGACAGATACAGACTCAACAGACAGATACAGACTCAACAGACAGATACAGACTCAACAGACAGATACAGTCAGAAACAGACTCAGCAGACAGATACAGACTCAACAGACAGATACAGTCAGATACAGACTCAACAGACAGATACAGCCAGATACAGACTCAACAGACAGATACAGACTCAACAGACAGATACAGTAAGATACAGACTCAACAGACAGATACAGTCGGATACAGGCTCAACAGACAGATACAGTCAGATACAGACTCAACAGACAGATACAGACCCAAAAGACAGATACAGACTCAACAGACAGATACAGACAGATACAGACTCAACAGACAGATACAGACAGAAACAGACTCAACAGACAGATACAGTCAGATACAGGCTCAACAGACAGATACAGACAGACACAGGCTCAACAGACAGATACAGACAGAAAACAGGCTCAAAAGACAGATACAGACAGAAACAGGCTCAACAGACAGATACAGACAGAAAACAGGCTCAAAAGACAGATACAGACAGAAACAGGCTCAACAGACAGTAACAGGCTCAACAAACAGTAACAGGCTCAACAGACAGATACAGACAGAAACAGGCTCAACAAGACAGATACAGACAGAAACAGGCTCAACAGACAGTAACAGGCTCAACAGACAGAAACAGGCTCAACAGACAGAAACAGACAGAAAAAGACTCAATAGACAGAAACAGTCAGATACAGACTCAACAGACAGATACAGTCAGATACAGACTCAACAGACAGATACAGTCATATACAGACTCAACAGACAGATACAGACAGATACAGACTCAACAGACAGTAACACGCTCAAAAGACAGTAACATGCTCAACAGACAGAAACAGGCTCAACAGACAAAAACAGACAGAAAAAGGCTCAACAGACAGAAACAGGCTCAACAGACAGATACAGGCTCAACAGACAGAAACAGACAGAAACAGGCTCAACAGACAGTAACAGGCTCAACAGACAGTAACAGGCTCAACAGACAGAAACAGGCTCAACAGGAAGATACAGACAGAAACAGGCTCAACAGACAGATACAGACAGAAACAGGCTCAACAGACAGTAACAGGCTCAACAGACAGTACCAGGCTAAACAGACAGAAACAGGCTCAACAGACAGAAACAGGCTCAACAGGCAGATACAGACAGTAACAGGCTCAACAGACAGTAACAGGCTCAACAGAAAGATACAGACAGTAACAGGCTCAACAGACAGAAACAGACTCAACAGACAGTAACAGGCTCAACAGACAGTAACAGGCTCAACAGACAGATACAGACAGTAACAGGCTCAACAGACAGAAACAGGCTCAACAGGCAGATACAGACAGAAACAGGCTCAACAGACAATAACAGGCTCAACAGAAAGTAACCGGCTCAACAGACAGTAACAGACAGAAACAGGCTCAACAGACAGTAACAGGCTCAACAGACAGTACCAGGCTCAACAGACAGAAACAGGCTCAACAGACAGAAACAGGCTCAACAGGCAGATACAGACAGTAACAGGCTCAACAGACAGTAACAGGCTCAACAGAAAGATACAGACAGTAAGAGGCTCAACAGACAGAAACAGACTCAACAGACAGTAACAGGCTCAACAGACAGTAACAGGCTCAACAGACAGATACAGACAGTAACAGGCTCAACAGACAGAAACAGGCTCAACAGGCAGATACAGAGAGAAACAGGCTCAACAGACAGAAACAGGCTCAACAGACAGTAACCGGCTCAACAGACAGTAACAGACAGAAACAGGCTCAACAGACAGAAACAGACAGAAACAGGCTCAACAGACAGATACAGTCAGATACAGACTCAACAGACAGATACAGTCATATACAGACTCAACAGACAGATACAGACAGATACAGACTCAACAGACAGTAACACGCTCAAAAGACAGTAACATGCTCAACAGACAGAAACAGGCTCAACAGACAAAAACAGACAGAAAAAGGTTCAACAGACAGAAACAGGCTCAACAGACAGATACAGGCTCAACAGACAGAAACAGACAGAAACAGGCTCAACAGACAGTAACAGGCTCAACAGACAGTAACAGGCTCAACAGACAGAAACAGGCTCAACAGGAAGATACAGACAGAAACAGGCTCAACAGACAGATACAGACAGAAACAGGCTCAACAGACAGTAACAGGCTCAACAGACAGTACCAGGCTCAACAGACAGAAACAGGCTCAACAGACAGAAACAGGCTCAACAGGCAGATACAGACAGTAATCGGCTCAACAGACAGTCACAGGCTCAACAGAAAGATACAGACAGTAACAGGCTCAACAGACAGAAACAGACTCAACAGACAGTAACAGGCTCAACAGACAGTAACAGGCTCAACAGACAGATACAGACAGTAACAGGCTCAACAGACAGAAACAGGCTCAACAGGCAGATACAGACAGAAACAGGCTCAACAGACAGTAACAGGCTCAACAGAAAGTAACCGGCTCAACAGACAGTAACAGACAGAAACAGGCTCAACAGACAGTAACAGGCTCAACAGACAGTACCAGGCTCAACAGACAGAAACAGGCTCAACAGACAGAAACAGGCTCAACAGGCAGATACAGACAGTAACAGGCTCAACAGACAGTAACAGGCTCAACAGAAAGATACAGACAGTAAGAGGCTCAACAGACAGAAACAGACTCAACAGACAGTAACAGGCTCAACAGACAGTAACAGGCTCAACAGACAGATACAGACAGTAACAGGCTCAACAGACAGAAACATGCTCAACAGGCAGATACAGACAGAAACAGGCTCAACAGACAGAAACAGGCTCAACAGACAGTAACCGGCTCAACAGACAGTAACAGACAGAAACAGGCTCAAAAGACAGAAACAGACAGAAACAGGCTCAACAGACAGTAACAGGCTCAACAGACAGAAACAGGCTCAACAGACAGAAACAGGCTCAACAGGCAGATACAGACAGTAACAGGCTCAACAGACAGTAACAGGCTCAACAGACAGTAACAGGCTCAACAGACAGAAACAGGCTCAACAGACAGAAACAGGCTCAACAGACAGAAACAGACTCAACAGACAGTAACAGGCTCAACAGACAGAAACAGGCTCAACAGACAGTAACAGGCTCAACAGACCGTAACAGGCTCAACAGACAGAAACAGGCTCAACAGGCAGATACAGACAGTAACAGGCTCAACAGACAGTAACAGGCTCAACAGACAGATACAGACAGAAACAGGCTCAACAGACAGTAACAGGCTCAACAGACCGTAACAGGCTCAACAGACAGTAACAGGCTCAACAGACAGAAACAGGCTCAACAGACAGAAACAGGCTCAACAGACAGCAGACAAGCTCAACAGACAGTAACAGGCTCAACAGACAGAAACAGACTCAACAGACAGTAACAGGCTCAACAGACAGTAACAGGCTCAACATACAGATACAGACAGTAACATTCTCAACAGACAGAAACAGGCTCAACAGACAGTAACAGGCTCAACAGACAGTAACAGGCTCAACAGACAGTAACAGGCTCAACAGACAGAAACAGACTCAACAGAAAGAAACAGACTCAACAGACAGATACAGGCTCAACAGACAGTAACAGGCTCAACAGAAAGATACAGGCTCAACAGGCAGATACAGACAGAAACAGGCTCAACAGACAGAAACAGGCTCAACAGACAGAAACAGGCTCAACAGACAGCAGACAAGCTCAACAGACAGTAACAGGCTCAACAGACAGAAACAGACTCAACAGACAGTAACAGGCTCAACAGACAGTAACAGGCTCAACATACAGATACAGACAGTAACATTCTCAACAGACAGAAACAGACTCAACAGACAGTAAAAGGCTCAACAGACAGTAACAGGCTCAACAGACAGTAACAGGCTCAACAGACAGTAACAGGCTCAACAGACAGAAACAGACACAACAGAAAGAAACAGACTCAACAGACAGATACAGGCTCAACAGACAGTAACAGGCTCAACAGACAGAAACAGGCTCAACAGGCAGATACAGACAGAAACAGGCTCAACAGACAGTAACAGGCTCAACAGACAGTAACAGGCTCAACAGACAGAAACAGGCTCAACAGGCAGATACAGACAGAAACAGGCTCAACAGACAGTAACAGGCTCAAAAGACAGTAACAGGCTCAACAGACAGTAACAGGCTCAACAGACAGATACAGACACTAACAGGCTCAACAGACAGAAACAGACTCAACAGACAGCAGACAGGCTCAACAGACAGAAACAGACTCAACAGACAGAAACAGACTCAACAGACAGAAACAGGCTCAACAGACAGAAACAGGCTCAACAGGCAGATACAGACAGAAACAGGCTCAACAGACAGTAACAGGCTCAACAGACAGTAACAGGCTCAACAGACAGTAACAGGCTCAACAGACTGTAACAGGCTCAACAGACAGAAACAGGCTCAACAGACAGAAACAGGCTCAACAGGCAGATACAGACAGAAACAGGCTCAACAGACAGAAACAGACAGAAACAGGCTCAACAGACAGTAACAGGCTCAACAGACAGTAACAGGCTCAACAGACAGTAACAGGCTCAACAGACAGAAACAGGCTCAACAGGCAGATACAGACAGAAACAGGCTCAACAGACAGTAACAGGCTCAACAGACAGAAACAGGCTCAACAGACAGAAACAGGCTCAACAGGCAGATACAGACAGAAACGGGCTCAACAGACAGAAACAGACAGAAACATGCTCAACAGACAGTAACAGGCTCAACAGACAGTAACAGGCTCAACAGACAGAAACAGGCTCAACAGGCAGATACAGACAGTAACAGGCTCAACAGACAGTAACAGGCTCAACAGACAGAAACAGACAACAGACCGGTCTCAACAGACAGAAACAGACTCAACAGACAGATACAGGCTCAACAGACAGTAACAGGCTCAAAAGACAGAAACAGGCTCAACAGGCAGATAATGACAGTAACAGGCTCAACAGACAGTAACAGGCTCAACAGACAGTAACAGGCTCAACAGACAGAAACAGGCTCAACAGACAGAAACAGGCACAACAGACAGAAACAGGCTCAACAGACAGAAACAGGCTCAACAGACAGTAACAGGCTCAACAGACAGAAACAGGCTCAACAGACAGTAACAGGCTCAACAGACAGAAACAGGCTCAACAGACAGTAACAGGCTCAAAATACAGTAACAGGCTCAACAGACAGAAACAGGCTCAACAGACAGAAACAGGCTCAACAGACAGCAGACAGGCTCAACAGACAGATACAGACAGAAACAGGCTCAACAGACAGTAACAGGCTCAACAGACAGAAACAGACTCAACAGACAGAAACAGGCTCAACAGACAGAAACAGACAGAAAAAGACTCAATAGACAGAAACAGTCAGATACAGACTCAACGGACAGATAAAGTCAGATACAGGCTCAACAGACAGTAACAGGCTCAACAGACAGATACAGGCTCAATAGGCAGATACAGAAAGAAACAGGCTCAACAGACAGAAACAGACAGAAACAGGCTCAACAGACAGTAACAGGCTCAACAGACAGTAACATGCTCAACAGACAGTAACAGGCTCAACAGACAGAAACAGGCTCAACAGGCAGATACAGACAGAAACAGGCTCAACAGACAGTAACAGGCTCAACAGACAGTAACAGGCTCAACAGACAGAAACAGGCTCAACAGGCAGATACAGACAGAAACAGGCTCAACAGACAGAAACAGACAGAAACATGCTCAACAGACAGAAACAGGCTCAACAGGCAGATACAGACAGTAACAGGCTCAACAGACAGTAACAGGCTCAACAGACAGAAACAGACTCAACAGACAGCAGACCGGTCTCAACAGACAGAAACAGACTCAACAGACAGTAACAGGCTCAACAGACAGAAACAGGCTCAACAGGCAGATACAGACAGAAACAGGCAGATACAGACAGAAACAGGCTCAACAGACAGTAACAGGCTCAACAGACAGTAACAGGCTCAACAGACAGAAACAGGCTCAACAGGCAGATACAGACAGAAACAGGCTCAACAGATAGAAACAGACAGAAACAGGCTCAACAGACAGTAACAGGCTCAACAGACAGTAACAGGCTCAACAGACAGAAACAGGCTCAACAGACAGAAACAGGCTCAACAGGCAGATACAGACAGTAACAGGCTCAACAGACAGTAACAGGCTCAACAGAAAGATACAGACAGTAACAGGCTCAACAGACAGAAACAGACTCAACAGACAGTAACAGGCTCAACAGACAGTAACAGGCTCAACAGACAGATACAGACAGTAACAGGCTCAACAGACAGAAACAGACTCATCAGACAGCACAGGCTCAACAGACAGAAACAGACTCAACAGACAGTAACAGGCTCAACAGACAGAAACAGGCTCAACAGGCAGATACAGACAGAAACAGGCTCAACAGACAGTAACAGGCTCAACAGACAGTAACAGGCTCAACAGACAGTAACAGGCTCAACAGACAGTAACAGGCTCAACAGACAGAAACAGGCTCAACAGGCAGATACAGAAAGAAACAGGCTCAACAGACAGAAACAGACAGAAACAGGCTCAACAGACAGTAACAGGCTCAACAGACAGAAACAGGCTCAACAGGCAGATACAGACAGAAACAGGCTCAACAGACAGTAACAGGCTCAACAGACAGTAACAGGCTCAACAGACAGAAACAGGCTCAACAGGCAGATACAGACAGAAACAGGCTCAACAGACAGAAACAGACAGAAACAGGCTCAACAGACAGTAACAGGCTCAACAGACAGTAACAGGCTCAACAGACAGAAACAGGCTCAAAGACAGAAACAGGCTCAACAGGCAGATACAGACAGTAACAGGCTCAACAGACAGTAACAGGCTCAACAGAAAGATACAGACAGTAACAGGCTCAACAGACAGAAACAGACTCAACAGACAGTAACAGGCTCAACAGACAGTAACAGGCTCAACAGACAGATACAGACAGTAACAGGCTCAACAGACAGAAACAGACTCATCAGACAGCACAGGCTCAACAGACAGAAACAGACTCAACAGACAGTAACAGGCTCAACAGACAGAAACAGGCTCAACAGGCAGATACAGACAGAAACAGGCTCAACAGACAGTAACAGGCTCAACAGACAGTAACAGGCTCAACAGACAGTAACAGGCTCAACAGACAGAAACAGGCTCAACAGGCAGATACAGACAGAAACAGGCTCAACAGACAGAAACAGACAGAAACAGGCTCAACAGACAGTAACAGGCTCAACACACAGTAACAGGCTCAACAGACAGTAACAGGCTCAACAGACAGAAACAGGCTCAACAGGCAGATACAGACATTAACAGGCTCAACAGACAGTAACAGGCTCAACAGACAGTAACAGGCTCAACAGACAGAAACAGGCTCAACAGACAGAAACAGGCTCAACAGACAGAAACAGGCACAACAGACAGAAACAGGCTCAACAGACAGAAACAGGCTCAACAGACAGTAACAGGCTCAACAGACAGAAACAGGCTCAACAGGCAGATACAGACAGTAACAGGCTCAACAGACAGTAACAGGCTCAACAGACAGTAACAGGCTCAACAGACAGTAACAGGCTCAACAGACAGAAACAGGCTCAACAGACAGAAACAGGCACAACAGAAAGAAACAGGCTCAACAGACAGAAACATGCTCAACAGACAGTAACAGGCTCAACAGACAGTAACAGGCTCAACAGACAGAAACAGGCTCAACAGACAGAAACAGGCTCAACAGGCAGATACAGACAGTAACAGGCTCAACAGACAGTAACAGGCTCAACAGACAGTAACAGGCTCAACAGACAGAAACAGGCTCAACAGACAGTAACAGGCTCAACAGACAGAAACAGACTCAACAGACAGCAGACCGGTCTCAACAGACAGAAACAGACTCAACAGACAGTAACAAGCTCAACAGACAGAAACAGGCTCAACAGGCAGATACAGACAGAAACAGGCAGATACAGACAGAAACAGGCTCAACAGACAGTAACAGGCTCAACAGACAGTAACAGGCTCAACAGACAGAAACAGGCTCAACAGGCAGATACAGACAGAAACAGGCTCAACAGACAGAAACAGACAGAAACAGGCTCAACAGACAGTAACAGGCTCAACAGACAGTAACAGGCTCAACAGACAGAAACAGGCTCAACAGACAGAAACAGGCTCAACAGGCAGATACAGACAGTAACAGGCTCAACAGACAGTAACAGGCTCAACAGAAAGATACAGACAGTAACAGGCTCAACAGACAGAAACAGACTCAACAGACAGTAACAGGCTCAACAGACAGTAACAGGCTCAACAGACAGATACAGACAGTAACAGGCTCAACAGACAGAAACAGACTCATCAGACAGCACAGGCTCAACAGACAGAAACAGACTCAACAGACAGTAACAGGCTCAACAGACAGAAACAGGCTCAACAGGCAGATACAGACAGAAACAGGCTCAACAGACAGTAACAGGCTCAACAGACAGTAACAGGCTCAACAGACAGTAACAGGCTCAACAGACAGTAACAGGCTCAACAGACAGAAACAGGCTCAACAGGCAGATACAGAAAGAAACAGGCTCAACAGACAGAAACAGACAGAAACAGGCTCAACAGACAGTAACAGGCTCAACAGACAGAAACAGGCTCAACAGGCAGATACAGACAGAAACAGGCTCAACAGACAGTAACAGGCTCAACAGACAGTAACAGGCTCAACAGACAGAAACAGGCTCAACAGGCAGATACAGACAGAAACAGGCTCAACAGACAGAAACAGACAGAAACAGGCTCAACAGACAGTAACAGGCTCAACAGACAGTAACAGGCTCAACAGACAGAAACAGGCTCAAAAGACAGAAAAAGGCTCAACAGGCAGATACAGACAGTAACAGGCTCAACAGACAGTAACAGGCTCAACAGAAAGATACAGACAGTAACAGGCTCAACAGACAGAAACAGACTCAACAGACAGTAACAGGCTCAACAGACAGTAACAGGCTCAACAGACAGATACAGACAGTAACAGGCTCAACAGACAGAAACAGACTCATCAGACAGCACAGGCTCAACAGACAGAAACAGACTCAACAGACAGTAACAGGCTCAACAGACAGAAACAGGCTCAACAGGCAGATACAGACAGAAACAGGCTCAACAGACAGTAACAGGCTCAACAGACAGTAACAGGCTCAACAGACAGTAACAGGCTCAACAGACAGAAACAGGCTCAACAGGCAGATACAGACAGAAAAAGGCTCAACAGACAGAAACAGACAGAAACAGGCTCAACAGACAGTAACAGGCTCAACACACAGTAACAGGCTCAACAGACAGTAACAGGCTCAACAGACAGAAACAGGCTCAACAGGCAGATACAGACAGAAACAGGCTCAACAGACAGTAACAGGCTCAACAGACAGTAACAGGCTCAACAGACAGAAACAGGCTCAACAGACAGAAACAGGCTCAACAGACAGAAACAGGCACAAAATGCCTAAACAGACAGAAACAGGCACAACAGACAGAAACAGGCTCAACAGACAGAAACAGGCTCAACAGACAGTAACAGGCTCAACAGACAGAAACAGGCTCAACAGGCAGATACAGACAGTAACAGGCTCAACAGACAGTAACAGGCTCAACAGACAGTAACAGGCTCAACAGACAGTAACAGGCTCAACAGACAGAAACAGGCTCAACAGACAGAAACAGGCACAACAGAAAGAAACAGGCTCAACAGACAGAAACATGCTCAACAGACAGTAACAGGCTCAACAGACAGTAACAGGCTCAACAGACAGAAACAGGCTCAACAGACAGAAACAGGCTCAACAGGCAGATACAGACAGTAACAGGCTCAACAGACAGTAACAGGCTCAACAGACAGTAACAGGCTCAACAGACAGAAACAGGCTCAACAGACAGAAACAGGCACAACAGACAGAAACAGGCTCAACAGACAGAAACAGGCTCAACAGACAGTAACAGGCTCAACAGACAGAAACAGGCTCAACAGGCAGATACAGACAGAAACAGGCTCAACAGACAGAAACAGGCTCAACAGAAAGATACAGACAGTAACAGGCTCAACAGACAGAAACAGACTCAACAGACAGTAACAGGCTCAACAGACAGTAACAGGCTCAACAGACAGATACAGACAGTAACAGGCTCAACAGACAGAAACAGACTCAACAGACAGTAACAGGCTCAACAGACAGTAACAGGCTCAACAGACAGAAACAGACTCATCAGACAGCACAGGCTCAACAGACAGAAACAGACTCAACAGACAGTAACAGGCTCAACAGACAGAAACAGGCTCAACAGGCAGATACAGACAGAAACAGGCTCAACAGACAGTAACAGGCTCAACAGACAGTAACAGGCTCAACAGACAGTAACAGGCTCAACAGACAGAAACAGGCTCAACAGGCAGATACAGACAGAAACAGGCTCAACAGACAGAAACAGACAGAAACAGGCTCAACAGACAGTAACAGGCTCAACACACAGTAACAGGCTCAACAGACAGTAACAGGCTCAACAGACAGAAACAGGCTCAACAGGCAGATACAGACAGAAACAGGCTCAAAAGACAGTAGCAGGCTCAACAGACAGTAACAGGCTCAACAGACAGAAACAGGCTCAACAGGCAGATACAGACAGTAACAGGCTCAACAGACAGTAACAGGCTCAACAGACAGTAACAGGCTCAACAGACAGTAACAGGCTCAACAGACAGAAACAGGCTCAACAGACAGAAACAGGCACAACAGACAGAAACAGGCTCAACAGACAGAAACATGCTCAACAGACAGTAACAGGCTCAACAGACAGTAACAGGCTCAACAGACAGAAACAGGCTCAACAGGCAGATACAGACATTAACAGGCTCAACAGACAGTAACAGGCTCAACAGACAGTAACAGGCTCAACAGACAGAAACAGGCTCAACAGACAGAAACAGGCACAACAGACAGAAACAGGCTCAACAGACAGAAACAGGCTCAACAGGCAGATACAGACAGAAACAGGCTCAACAGACAGAAACAGACAGAAACAGGCTCAACAGACAGTAACAGGCTCAACAGACAGTAACAGGCTCAACAGACAGAAACAGGCTCAACAGACAGAAACAGGCTCAACAGGCAGATACAGACAGTAACAGGCTCAACAGACAGTAACAGGCTCAACAGAAAGATACAGACAGTAACAGGCTCAACAGACAGAAACAGACTCAACAGACAGTAACAGGCTCAACAGACAGTAACAGGCTCAACAGACAGATACAGACAGTAACAGGCTCAACAGACAGAAACAGACTCATCAGACAGCACAGGCTCAACAGACAGAAACAGACTCAACAGACAGTAACAGGCTCAACAGACAGAAACAGGCTCAACAGGCAGATGCAGACAGAAACAGGCTCAACAGACAGTAACAGGCTCAACAGACAGTAACAGGCTCAACAGACAGTAACAGGCTCAACAGACAGTAACAGGCTCAACAGACAGAAACAGGCTCAACAGGCAGATACAGAAAGAAACAGGCTCAACAGACAGAAACAGACAGAAACAGGCTCAACAGACAGTAACAGGCTCAACAGACAGAAACAGGCTCAACAGGCAGATACAGACAGAAACAGGCTCAACAGACAGTAACAGGCTCAACAGACAGTAACAGGCTCAACAGACAGAAACAGGCTCAACAGGCAGATACAGACAGAAACAGGCTCAACAGACAGAAACAGACAGAAACAGGCTCAACAGACAGTAACAGGCTCAACAGACAGTAACAGGCTCAACAGACAGAAACAGGCTCAAAAGACAGAAACAGGCTCAACAGGCAGATACAGACAGTAACAGGCTCAACAGACAGTAACAGGCTCAACAGAAAGATACAGACAGTAACAGGCTCAACAGACAGAAACAGACTCAACAGACAGTAACAGGCTCAACAGACAGTAACAGGCTCAACAGACAGATACAGACAGTAACAGGCTCAACAGACAGAAACAGACTCAACAGGCAGATACAGACAGAAACAGGCTCAACAGACAGAAACAGACAGAAACAGGCTCAACAGACAGTAACAGGCTCAACAGACAGTAACAGGCTCAACAGACAGAAACAGGCTCAAAAGACAGAAACAGGCTCAACAGGCAGATACAGACAGTAACAGGCTCAACAGACAGTAACAGGCTCAACAGAAAGATACAGACAGTAACAGGCTCAACAGACAGAAACAGACTCAACAGACAGTAACAGGCTCAACAGACAGTAACAGGCTCAACAGACAGATACAGACAGTAACAGGCTCAACAGACAGAAACAGGCTCAACAGGCAGATACAGACAGAAAAAGGCTCAACAGACAGAAACAGACAGAAACAGGCTCAACAGACAGTAACAGGCTCAACACACAGTAACAGGCTCAACAGACAGTAACAGGCTCAACAGACAGAAACAGGCTCAACAGGCAGATACAGACAGAAACAGGCTCAACAGACAGTAACAGGCTCAACAGACAGTAACAGGCTCAACAGACAGAAACAGGCTCAACAGACAGAAACAGGCTCAACAGACAGAAACAGGCACAACAGACAGAAACAGGCTCAACAGACAGAAACAGGCTCAACAGACAGTAACAGGCTCAACAGACAGAAACAGGCTCAACAGGCAGATACAGACAGTAACAGGCTCAACAGACAGTAACAGGCTCAACAGACAGTAACAGGCTCAACAGACAGTAACAGGCTCAACAGACAGAAACAGGCTCAACAGACAGAAACAGGCACAACAGAAAGAAACAGGCTCAACAGACAGAAACATGCTCAACAGACAGTAACAGGCTCAACAGACAGTAACAGGCTCAACAGACAGAAACAGGCTCAACAGACAGAAACAGGCTCAACAGGCAGATACAGACAGTAACAGGCTCAACAGACAGTAACAGGCTCAACAGACAGTAACAGGCTCAACAGACAGAAACAGGCTCAACAGACAGAAACAGGCACAACAGACAGAAACAGGCTCAACAGACAGAAACAGGCTCAACAGACAGTAACAGGCTCAACAGACAGAAACAGGCTCAACAGGCAGATACAGACAGAAACAGGCTCAACAGACAGAAACAGGCTCAACAGAAAGATACAGACAGTAACAGGCTCAACAGACAGAAACAGACTCAACAGACAGTAACAGGCTCAACAGACAGTAACAGGCTCAACAGACAGATACAGACAGTAACAGGCTCAACAGACAGAAACAGACTCATCAGACAGCACAGGCTCAACAGACAGAAACAGACTCAACAGACAGTAACAGGCTCAACAGACAGAAACAGGCTCAACAGGCAGATACAGACAGAAACAGGCTCAACAGACAGTAACAGGCTCAACAGACAGTAACAGGCTCAACAGACAGTAACAGGCTCAACAGACAGAAACAGGCTCAACAGGCAGATAAAGACAGAAACAGGCTCAACAGACAGAAACAGACAGAAACAGGCTCAACAGACAGTAACAGGCTCAACACACAGTAACAGGCTCAACAGACAGTAACAGGCTCAACAGACAGAAACAGGCTCAACAGGCAGATACAGACAGAAACAGGCTCAAAAGACAGTAACAGGCTCAACAGACAGTAACAGGCTCAACAGACAGAAACAGGCTCAACAGGCAGATACAGACAGTAACAGGCTCAACAGACAGTAACAGGCTCAACAGACAGTAACAGGCTCAACAGACAGAAACAGGCTCAACAGACAGAAACAGGCACAACAGACAGAAACAGGCTCAACAGACAGAAACATGCTCAACAGACAGTAACAGGCTCAACAGACAGTAACAGGCTCAACAGACAGAAACAGGCTCAACAGGCAGATACAGACATTAACAGGCTCAACAGACAGTAACAGGCTCAACAGACAGTAACAGGCTCAACAGACAGAAACAGGCTCAACAGACAGAAACAGGCACAACAGACAGAAACAGGCTCAACAGACAGAAACAGGCTCAACAGACAGTAACAGGCTCAACAGACAGAAACAGGCTCAACAGACAGTAACAGGCTCAACAGACAGAAACAGGCTCAACAGACAGTAACAGGCTCAAAATACAGTAACAGGCTCAACAGACAGAAACAGGCTCAACAGACAGAAACAGGCTCAACAGACAGCAGACAGGCTCAACAGACAGATACAGACAGAAACAGGCTCAACAGACAGTAACAGGCTCAACAGACAGAAACAGACTCAACAGACAGAAACAGGCTCAACAGACAGAAACAGACAGAAAAAGACTCAATAGACAGAAACAGTCAGATACAGACTCAACAGACAGATACAGTCAGATACAGACTCAACAGACAGATACAGTCATATACAGACTCAACAGACAGATACAGACAGATACAGACTCAACAGACAGTAACACGCTCAAAGACAGTAACATGCTCAACAGACAGAAACAGACTCAACAGACAAAAACAGACAGAAAAAGCCTCAACAGACAGAAACAGGCTCAACAGACAGATACAGGCTCAACAGACAGAAACAGACAGTAACAGGCTCAACAGACAGTAACAGGCTCAACAGACAGAAACAGGCTCAACAGGCAGATACAGACAGAAACAGGCTCAACAGACAGTAACAGGCTCAACAGACAGTATCAGGCTAAACAGACAGAAACAGGCTCAACAGGCAGATACAGACAGAAACAGGCTCAACAGACAGTAACTGCTCAACAGACAGTAACAGGCTCAACAGACAGAAACAGACAGTAACAGGCTCAACAGACAGAAACAGGCTCAACAGACAGAAACAGGCTCAACAGACAGAAACAGACAGAAACAGGCTCAACAGACAGTAACAGGCTCAACAGACAGAAACAGGCTCAACAGACAGAAACAGGCTCAACAGGCAGCAGAAACAGGCTCAACAGACAGTAACAGGCTCAACAGACAGTAACAGGCTCAACAGACAGTAACAGGCTCAACAGACAGTAACAGGCTCAACAGACAGTAACAGGCTCAACAGACAGAAACAGGCTCAACAGACAGAAACAGGCTCAACAGACAGAAACAGGCTCAACAGACAGAAACAGGCTCAACAGACAGAAACAGGCTCAACAGACAGTAACAGGCTCAACAGACCGTAACAGGCTCAACAGACAGAAACAGGCTCAACAGGCAGATACAGACAGTAACAGGCTCAACAGACAGTAACAGGCTCAACAGACAGATACAGACAGAAACAGGCTCAACAGACAGTAACAGGCTCAACAGACCGTAACAGGCTCAACAGACAGTAACAGGGTCAACAGACAGAAACAGGCTCAACAGACAGAAACAGGCTCAACAGACAGTAACAGACTCAACAGACAGTAACAGGCTCAACAGACAGTAACAGGCTCAACATACAGATACAGACAGTAACATTCTCAACAGACAGAAACAGACTCAACAGACAGTAACAGGCTCAACAGACAGTAACAGGCTCAACAGACAGAAACAGGCTCAACAGACAGAAACAGGCTCAACAGACAGAAACAGGCTCAACAGACAGAAACAGGCTCAACAGACAGAAACAGGCTCAACAGACAGTAACAGGCTCAACAGACAGAAACAGGCTCAACAGGCAGATACAGACAGAAACAGGCTCAACAGACAGTAACAGGCTCAACAGACAGTAACAGGCTCAACAGACAGAAACAGGCTCAACAGACAGAAACAGGCTCAACAGACAGAAACAGGCTCAACAGACAGAAACAGGCTCAACAGGCAGATACAGACAGAAACAGGCTCAACAGACAGAACAGACAACAGACAGAAACAGGCTCAACAGACAGAAACAGCTCAACAGACAGTCAGACAACAGGCTCAACAGACAGAAACAGGCTCAACAGACAGAAACAGGCTCAACAGACAGATACTCAGACAGACAGTAACAGGCTCAACAGACAGTAACAGGCTCAACAGACAGATACAGACAGAAACAGGCTCAACAGACAGAAACAGGCTCAACAGACAGTAACAGGCTCAACAGACAGTAACAGGCTCAACAGACAGATACAGACAGAAACAGGCTCAACAGACAGAAACAGACTCAACAGACAGGCTCAACAGACAGAAACAGGCTCAACAGACAGAAACAGGCTCAACAGACAGTAACAGGCTCAACAGACAGTAACAGGCTCAACAGACAGATACAGACAGTAACAGGCTCAACAGACAGAAACAGGCTCAACAGACAGTAACAGGCTCAACAGACAGTAACAGGCTCAACAGACAGTAACAGGCTCAACAGACAGAAACAGGCTCAACAGGCAGAAACAGGCTCAACAGACAGAACAGGCTCAACAGACAGAAACAGACAGAAACAGGCTCAACAGACAGTAACAGGCTCAACAGACAGAAACAGGCTCAACAGGCAGATACAGACAGAAACAGGCTCAACAGACAGTAACAGGCTCAACAGACAGTAACAGGCTCAACAGACAGAAACAGGCTCAACAGGCAGATACAGACAGAAACAGGCTCAACAGACAGAAACAGGCTCAACAGACAGAAACAGGCTCAACAGACAGTAACAGGCTCAACAGACAGTAACAGGCTCAACAGACAGAAACAGGCTCAACAGACAGAAACAGGCTCAACAGGCAGATACAGACAGTAACAGGCTCAACAGACAGTAACAGGCTCAACAGACAGAAACAGGATACAGACAGTAACAGGCTCAACAGACAGAAACAGGCTCAACAGACAGTAACAGGCTCAACAGACAGTAACAGGCTCAACAGACAGATACAGACAGTAACAGGCTCAACAGACAGTAACAGGCTCAACAGGACAGAAACAGGCTCAACAGACAGAAACAGGCTCAACAGACAGAAACAGGCTCAACAGACAGTAACAGGCTCAACAGACAGTAACAGGCTCAACAGACAGAAACAGGCTCAACAGACAGAAACAGGCTCAACAGGCAGATACAGACAGTAACAGGCTCAACAGACAGTAACAGGCTCAACAGACAGATACAGACAGAAACAGGCTCAACAGACAGAAACAGGCTCAACAGACAGTAACAGGCTCAACAGACAGTAACAGGCTCAACAGACAGATACAGACAGTAACAGGCTCAACAGACAGAAACAGGCTCAACAGACAGATACAGACAGAAACAGGCTCAACAGACAGAAACAGACAGAAACAGGCTCAACAGACAGTAACAGGCTCAACAGACAGTAACAGGCTCAACAGACAGTAACAGGCTCAACAGACAGAAACAGGCTCAACAGGCAGATACAGACAGAAACAGGCTCAACAGACAGTAACAGGCTCAACAGACAGTAACAGGCTCAACAGACAGAAACAGGCTCAACAGACAGAAACAGGCTCAACAGACAGAAACAGGCTCAACAGACAGAAACAGGCTCAACAGACAGAAACAGGCTCAACAGACAGTAACAGGCTCAACAGACAGAAACAGGCTCAACAGGCAGATACAGACAGAAACAGGCTCAACAGACAGTAACAGGCTCAACAGACAGTAACAGGCTCAACAGACAGTAACAGGCTCAACAGACAGAAACAGGCTCAACAGACAGAAACAGGCTCAACAGACAGAAACAGGCTCAACAGACAGAAACAGGCTCAACAGACAGTAACAGGCTCAACAGACAGTAACAGGCTCAACAGACAGAAACAGGCTCAACAGACAGAAACAGGCTCAACAGACAGATACAGACAGTAACAGGCTCAACAGACAGTAACAGGCTCAACAGACAGTAACAGGCTCAACAGACAGAAACAGGCTCAACAGACAGAAACAGGCTCAACAGACAGAAACAGGCTCAACAGACAGAAACAGGCTCAACAGACAGTAACAGGCTCAACAGACAGAAACAGGCTCAACAGGCAGATACAGACAGAAACAGGCTCAACAGACAGAAACAGGCTCAACAGACAGATACAGACAGTAACAGGCTCAACAGACAGAAACAGGCTCAACAGACAGTAACAGGCTCAACAGACAGTAACAGGCTCAACAGACAGATACAGGCTCAACAGACAGTAACAGGCTCAACAGACAGTAACAGGCTCAACAGACAGAAACAGGCTCAACAGACAGAAACAGGCTCAACAGACAGAAACAGGCTCAACAGACAGAAACAGGCTCAACAGGCAGATACAGACAGAAACAGGCTCAACAGACAGTAACAGGCTCAACAGACAGTAACAGGCTCAACAGACAGTAACAGGCTCAACAGACAGAAACAGGCTCAACAGACAGATACAGACAGAAACAGGCTCAACAGACAGAAACAGACAGAAACAGGCTCAACAGACAGTAACAGGCTCAACAGACAGAAACAGGCTCAACAGACAGTAACAGGCTCAACAGACAGAAACAGGCTCAACAGGCAGATACAGACAGAAACAGGCTCAACAGACAGTAACAGGCTCAACAGACAGTAACAGGCTCAACAGACAGAAACAGGCTCAACAGGCAGATACAGACAGTAACAGGCTCAACAGACAGTAACAGGCTCAACAGACAGAAACAGGCTCAACAGACAGAAACAGGCTCAACAGACAGAAACAGGCACAACAGACAGAAACAGGCTCAACAGACAGAAACAGGCTCAACAGACAGTAACAGGCTCAACAGACAGTAACAGGCTCAACAGACAGAAACAGGCTCAACAGGCAGATACAGACAGTAACAGGCTCAACAGACAGTAACAGGCTCAACAGACAGTAACAGGCTCAACAGACAGAAACAGGCTCAACAGACAGAAACAGGCACAACAGACAGAAACAGGCTCAACAGACAGAAACAGGCTCAACAGACAGTAACAGGCTCAACAGACAGAAACAGGCTCAACAGACAGTAACAGGCTCAACAGACAGAAACAGGCTCAACAGACAGTAACAGGCTCAAAATACAGTAACAGGCTCAACAGACAGAAACAGGCTCAACAGACAGAAACAGGCTCAACAGACAGCAGACAGGCTCAACAGACAGATACAGACAGAAACAGGCTCAACAGACAGTAACAGGCTCAACAGACAGAAACAGACTCAACAGACAGAAACAGGCTCAACAGACAGAAACAGACAGAAAAAGACTCAATAGACAGAAACAGTCAGATACAGACTCAACAGACAGATACAGTCAGATACAAACTCAACAGACAGATACAGTCAGATACAGACTCAACAGACAGATACAGACAGATACAGACTCAACAGACAGTAACACGCTCAAAAGACAGTAACATGCTCAACAGACAGAAACAGGCTCAACAGACAAAAACAGACAGAAAAAGGCTCAACAGACAGAAACAGGCTCAACAGACAGATACAGGCTCAACAGACAGAAACAGACAGTAACAGGCTCAACAGACAGTAACAGGCTCAACAGACAGAAACAGGCTCAACAGGCAGATACAGACAGAAACAGGCTCAACAGACAGTAACAGGCTCAACAGACAGTAACAGGCTAAACAGACAGAAACAGGCTCAACAGGCAGATACAGACAGAAACAGGCTCAACAGACAGTAACCGGCTCAACAGACAGTAACAGACAGAAACAGGCTCAACAGACAGAAACAGACAGAAACAGGCTCAACAGACAGTAACAGGCTCAACAGACAGAAACAGGCTCAACAGACAGAAACAGGCTCAACAGGCAGAAACAGACAGTAACAGGCTCAACAGACAGTAACAGGCTCAACAGACAGTAACAGGCTCAACAGACAGTAACAGGCTCAACAGACAGAAACAGGCTCAACAGACAGAAACAGGCTCAACAGACAGAAACAGGCTCAACAGACAGAAACAGGCTCAACAGACAGAAACAGGCTCAACAGACAGTAACAGGCTCAACAGACCGTAACAGGCTCAACAGACAGAAACAGGCTCAACAGGCAGATACAGACAGTAACAGGCTCAACAGACAGTAACAGGCTCAACAGACAGATACAGACAGAAACAGGCTCAACAGACAGTAACAGGCTCAACAGACCGTAACAGGCTCAACAGACAGTAACAGGGTCAACAGACAGAAACAGGCTCAACAGACAGAAACAGGCTCAACAGACAGCAGACAAGCTCAACAGACAGTAACAGGCTCAACAGACAGAAACAGACTCAACAGACAGAAACAGACTCAACAGACAGTAACAGGCTCAACATACAGATACAGACAGTAACATTCTCAACAGACAGAAACAGACTCAACAGACAGTAACAGGCTCAACAGACAGTAACAGGCTCAACAGACAGTAACAGGCTCAACAGACAGAATCAGACTCAACAGAAAGAAACAGACTCAACAGACAGATACAGGCTCAACAGACAGAAACAGGCTCAACAGGCAGATACAGACAGAAACAGGCTCAACAGACAGTAACAGGCTCAACAGACAGATACAGACAGAAACAGGCTCAACAGACAGTAACAGGCTCAACAGACCGTAACAGGCTCAACAGACAGTAACAGGCTCAACAGACAGAAACAGGCTCAAAAGACAGAAACAGGCTCAACAGACAGAAACAGGCTCAACAGACAGCAGACAAGCTCAACAGACAGTAACAGACTCAACAGACAGTAACAGGCTCAACAGACAGATACAGACAGAAACAGGCTCAACAGACAGAAACAGACTCAACAGACAGTAACAGGCTCAACAGACAGTAACAGGCTCAACATACAGATACAGACAGAAACAGACTCAACAGACAGTAACAGGCTCAACAGACAGAAACAGGCTCAACAGACAGAAACAGGCTCAACAGACAGTAACAGGCTCAACAGACCGTAACAGGCTCAACAGACAGAAACAGGCTCAACAGGCAGATACAGACAGTAACAGGCTCAACAGACAGTAACAGGCTCAACAGACAGATACAGACAGAAACAGGCTCAACAGACAGTAACAGGCTCAACAGACCGTAACAGGCTCAACAGACAGTAACAGGGTCAACAGACAGAAACAGGCTCAACAGACAGAAACAGGCTCAACAGACAGCAGACAAGCTCAACAGACAGTAACAGGCTCAACAGACAGAAACAGACTCAACAGACAGAAACAGACTCAACAGACAGTAACAGGCTCAACATACAGATACAGACAGTAACATTCTCAACAGACAGAAACAGACTCAACAGACAGTAACAGGCTCAACAGACAGTAACAGGCTCAACAGACAGTAACAGGCTCAACAGACAGAATCAGACTCAACAGAAAGAAACAGACTCAACAGACAGATACAGGCTCAACAGACAGAAACAGGCTCAACAGGCAGATACAGACAGAAACAGGCTCAACAGACAGTAACAGGCTCAACAGACAGATACAGACAGAAACAGGCTCAACAGACAGTAACAGGCTCAACAGACCGTAACAGGCTCAACAGACAGTAACAGGCTCAACAGACAGAAACAGGCTCAACAGACAGAAACAGGCTCAACAGACAGAAACAGGCTCAACAGACAGCAGACAAGCTCAACAGACAGTAACAGACTCAACAGACAGTAACAGGCTCAACAGACAGATACAGACAGAAACAGGCTCAACAGACAGAAACAGACTCAACAGACAGTAACAGGCTCAACAGACAGTAACAGGCTCAACATACAGATACAGACAGAAACAGACTCAACAGACAGTAACAGGCTCAACAGACAGTAACAGGCTCAACAGACAGTAACAGGCTCAACAGACAGAAACAGACTCAACAGAAAGAAACAGACTCAACAGACAGATACAGGCTCAACAGACAGATACAGACAGTAACAGGCTCAACAGACAGAAACAGACTCAACAGACAGTAACAGGCTCAACAGACAGTAACAGGCTCAACAGATAGATAAAGACAGTAACAGGCTCAACAGACAGTAACAGGCTCAACAGACAGTAACAGGCTCAACAGACAGTAACAGGCTCAACAGACAGAAACAGGCTCAACAGGCAGATACAGACAGAAATTGGCTCAACAGACAGAAACAGACAGAAACAGGCTCAACAGACAGTAACAGGCTCAACAGACAGTAACAGGCTCAACACACAGTAACAGGCTCAACAGACAGAAACAGGCTCAACAGGCAGATACAGACAGAAACAGGCTCAAAAGACAGTAACAGGCTCAACAGACAGTAACAGGCTCAACAGACAGAAACAGGCTCAACAGACAGAAACAGGCACAACAGACAGAAACAGGCTCAACAGACAGAAACAGGCTCAACAGACAGTAACAGGCTCAACAGACAGAAACAGGCTCAACAGGCAGATACAGACAGTAACAGGCTCAACAGACAGTAACAGGCTCAACAGACAGTAACAGGCTCAACAGACCTTAACAGGCTCAACAGACAGAAACAGGCTCAACAGACAGAAACAGGCACAACAGACAGAAACAGGCTCAACAGACAGAAACATGCTCAACAGACAGTAACAGGCTCAACAGACAGTAACAGGCTCAACAGACAGAAACAGGCTCAACAGACAGAAACAGGCTCAACAGGCAGATACAGACAGTAACAGGCTCAACAGACAGTAACAGGCTCAACAGACAGTAACAGGCTCAACAGACAGAAACAGGCTCAACAGACAGAAACAGGCACAACAGACAGAAACAGGCTCAACAGACAGAAACAGGCTCAACAGACAGTAACAGGCTCAACAGACAGAAACAGGCTCAACAGACAGTAACAGGCTCAACAGACAGAAACAGGCTCAACAGACAGTAACAGGCTCAAAATACAGTAACAGGCTCAACAGACAGAAACAGGCTCAACAGACAGAAACAGGCTCAACAGACAGCAGACAGGCTCAACAGACAGATACAGACAGAAACAGGCTCAACAGACAGTAACAGGCTCAACAGACAGAAACAGACTCAACAGACAGAAACAGGCTCAACAGACAGAAACAGACAGAAAAAGACTCAATAGACAGAAACAGTCAGATACAGACTCAACAGACAGATACAGTCAGATACAGACTCAACAGACAGATACAGTCATATACAGACTCAACAGACAGATACAGACAGATACAGACTCAACAGACAGTAACACGCTCAAAAGACAGTAACATGCTCAACAGACAGAAACAGACTCAACAGACAAAAACAGACAGAAAAAGGCTCAACAGACAGAAACAGGCTCAACAGACAGATACAGGCTCAACAGACAGAAACAGACAGTAACAGGCTCAACAGACAGTAACAGGCTCAACAGACAGAAACAGGCTCAACAGGCAGATACAGACAGAAACAGGCTCAACAGACAGTAACAGGCTCAACAGACAGTAACAGGCTAAACAGACAGAAACAGGCTCAACAGGCAGATACAGACAGAAACAGGCTCAACAGACAGTAACAGGCTCAACAGACAGTAACAGACAGAAACAGGCTCAACAGACAGAAACAGACAGAAACAGGCTCAACAGACAGTAACAGGCTCAACAGACAGAAACAGGCTCAACAGACAGAAACAGGCTCAACAGGCAGAAACAGACAGTAACAGGCTCAACAGACAGTAACAGGCTCAACAGACAGAAACAGGCTCAACAGACAGAAACAGGCTCAACAGACAGAAACAGACAGAAACAGGCTCAACAGACAGAAACAGGCTCAACAGACAGTAACAGGCTCAACAGACAGTAACAGGCTCAACAGACAGAAACAGGCTCAACAGGCAGATACAGACAGTAACAGGCTCAACAGAAAGTAAAAGGCTCAACAGACAGATACAGACAGAAACAGGCTCAACAGACAGTAACAGGCTCAACAGACCGTAACAGGCTCAACAGACAGTAACAGGGTCAACAGACAGAAACAGGCTCAACAGACAGAAACAGGCTCAACAGACAGCAGACAAGCTCAACAGACAGTAACAGGCTCAACAGACAGAAACAGACTCAACAGACAGAAACAGACTCAACAGACAGTAACAGGCTCAACATACAGATACAGACAGTAACATTCTCAACAGACAGAAACAGACTCAACAGACAGTAACAGGCTCAACAGACAGTAACAGGCTCAACAGACAGTAACAGGCTCAACAGACAGAATCAGACTCAACAGAAAGAAACAGACTCAACAGACAGAAACAGGCTCAACAGGCAGATACAGACAGAAACAGGCTCAACAGACAGTAACAGGCTCAACAGACAGATACAGACAGAAACAGGCTCAACAGACAGTAACAGGCTCAACAGACCGTAACAGGCTCAACAGACAGTAACAGGCTCAACAGACAGAAACAGGCTCAACAGACAGAAACAGGCTCAACAGACAGCAGACAAGCTCAACAGACAGTAACAGACTCAACAGACAGTAACAGGCTCAACAGACAGATACAGACAGAAACAGGCTCAACAGACAGAAACAGACTCAACAGACAGTAACAGGCTCAACAGACAGTAACAGGCTCAACATACAGATACAGACAGAAACAGACTCAACAGACAGTAACAGGCTCAACAGACAGTAACAGGCTCAACAGACAGTAACAGGCTCAACAGACAGAAACAGACTCAACAGAAAGAAACAGACTCAACAGACAGATACAGGCTCAACAGACAGATACAGACAGTAACAGGCTCAACAGACAGAAACAGACTCAACAGACAGTAACAGGCTCAACAGACAGTAACAGGCTCAACAGACAGATAAAGACAGTAACAGGCTCAACAGACAGTAACAGGCTCAACAGACAGTAACAGGCTCAACAGACAGTAACAGGCTCAACAGACAGAAACAGGCTCAACAGGCAGATACAGACAGAAATTGGCTCAACAGACAGAAACAGACAGAAACAGGCTCAACAGACAGTAACAGGCTCAACAGACAGTAACAGGCTCAACAGACAGTAACAGGCTCAACAGACAGAAACAGGCTCAACAGGCAGATACAGACAGAAACAGGCTCAAAAGACAGTAACAGGCTCAACAGACAGTAACAGGCTCAACAGACAGAAACAGGCTCAACAGACAGAAACAGGCACAACAGACAGAAACAGGCTCAACAGACAGTAACAGGCTCAACAGACAGTAACAGGCTCAACAGACAGAAACAGGCTCAACAGGCAGATACAGACAGTAACAGGCTCAACAGACAGTGACAGGCTCAACAGACAGATACAGACAGAAACAGGCTCAACAGACAGTAACAGGCTCAACAGACCGTAACAGGCTCAACAGACAGTAACAGGCTCAACAGACAGAAACAGGCTCAACAGACAGAAACAGGCTCAACAGACAGCAGACAAGCTCAACAGACAGTAACAGGCTCAACAGACAGAAACAGATTCAACAGACAGTAACAGGCTCAACAGACAGAAACAGGCTCAACAGGCAGATACAGAAAGAAACAGGCTCAACAGACAGAAACAGACAGAAACAGGCTCAACAGACAGTAACAGGCTCAACAGACAGAAACAGGCTCAACAGACAGAAACAGGCTCAACAGGCAGAAACAGACAGTAACAGGCTCAACAGACAGTAACAGGCTCAACAGACAGTAACAGGCTCAACAGACAGAAACAGGCTCAACAGACAGAAACAGGCTCAACAGACAGAAACAGGCTCAACAGACAGAAACAGGCTCAACAGACAGAAACAGGCTCAACAGACAGAAACAGGCTCAACAGACAGTAACAGGCTCAACAGACCGTAACAGGCTCAACAGACAGAAACAGGCTCAACAGGCAGATACAGACAGTAACAGGCTCAACAGACAGTAACAGGCTCAACAGACAGATACAGACAGAAACAGGCTCAACAGACAATAACAGGCTCAACAGACCGTAACAGGCTCAACAGACAGTAACAGGGTCAACAGACAGAAACAGGCTCAACAGACAGAAACAGGCTCAACAGACAGCAGACAAGCTCAACAGACAGTAACAGGCTCAACAGACAGAAACAGACTCAACAGACAGAAACAGACTCAACAGACAGTAACAGGCTCAACATACAGATACAGACAGTAACATTCTCAACAGACAGAAACAGACTCAACAGACAGTAACAGGCTCAACAGACAGTAACAGGCTCAACAGACAGTAACAGGCTCAACAGACAGAATCAGACTCAACAGAAAGAAACAGACTCAACAGACAGATACAGGCTCAACAGACAGAAACAGGCTCAACAGGCAGATACAGACAGAAACAGACTCAACAGACAGAAACAGGCTCAACAGACAGAAACAGACAGAAAAAGACTCAATAGACAGAAACAGTCAGATACAGACTCAACAGACAGATACAAACAGATACAAACTCAACAGACAGATACAGACAGATACAGACTCAACAGACAGTAACACGCTCAAAAGACAGTAACATGCTCAACAGACAGAAACAGGCAAAAACAGACAGAAAAAGGCTCAACAGACAGAAACAGGCTCAACAGACAGATACAGGCTCAACAGACAGAAACAGACAGAAACAGGCTCAACAGACAGTAACAGGCTCAACAGACAGAAACAGGCTCAACAGGCAGATACAGACAGAAACAGGCTCAACAGACAGTAACAGGCTCAACAGACAGTAACAGGCTAAACAGACAGAAACAGGCTCAACAGGCAGATACAGACAGAAACAGGCTCAACAGACAGTAACCGGCTCAACAGACAATAACAGACAGAAACAGGCTCAACAGACAGAAACAGACAGAAACAGGCTCAACAGACAGTAACAGGCTCAACAGACAGAAACAGGCTCAACAGACAGAAACAGGCTCAACAGGCAGAAACAGACAGTAACAGGCTCAACAGACAGTAACAGGCTCAACAGACAGTAACAGGCTCAACAGACAGAAACAGGCTCAACAGACAGAAACAGGCTCAACAGACAGAAACAGGCTCAACAGACAGAAACAGGCTCAACAGACCGTAACAGGCTCAACAGACAGTAACAGGCTCAACAGACAGTAACAGGCTCAACAGACAGAATCAGACTCAACAGAAAGAAACAGACTCAACAGACAGATACAGGCTCAACAGACAGAAACAGGCTCAACAGGCAGATACAGACAGAAACAGACTCAACAGACAGAAACAGGCTCAACAGACAGAAACAGACAGAAAAAGACTCAATAGACAGAAACAGTCAGATACAGACTCAACAGACAGATACAAACAGATACAAACTCAACAGACAGATACAGACAGATACAGACTCAACAGACAGTAACACGCTCAAAAGACAGTAACATGCTCAACAGACAGAAACAGGCAAAAACAGACAGAAAAAGGCTCAACAGACAGAAACAGGCTCAACAGACAGATACAGGCTCAACAGACAGAAACAGACAGAAACAGGCTCAACAGACAGTAACAGGCTCAACAGACAGAAACAGGCTCAACAGGCAGATACAGACAGAAACAGGCTCAACAGACAGTAACAGGCTCAACAGACAGTAACAGGCTAAACAGACAGAAACAGGCTCAACAGGCAGATACAGACAGAAACAGGCTCAACAGACAGTAACCGGCTCAACAGACAATAACAGACAGAAACAGGCTCAACAGACAGAAACAGACAGAAACAGGCTCAACAGACAGTAACAGGCTCAACAGACAGAAACAGGCTCAACAGACAGAAACAGGCTCAACAGGCAGAAACAGACAGTAACAGGCTCAACAGACAGTAACAGGCTCAACAGACAGTAACAGGCTCAACAGACAGAAACAGGCTCAACAGACAGAAACAGGCTCAACAGACAGAAACAGGCTCAACAGACCGTAACAGGCTCAACAGACCGTAACAGGCTCAACAGACAGAAACAGGCTCAACAGGCAGATACAGACAGTAACAGGCTCAACAGACAGTGACAGGCTCAACAGACAGATACAGACAGAAACAGGCTCAACAGACAGTAACAGGCTCAACAGACCGTAACAGGCTCAACAGACAGTAACAGGCTCAACAGACAGAAACAGGCTCAACAGACAGAAACAGGCTCAACAGACAGCAGACAAGCTCAACAGACAGTAACAGGCTCAACAGACAGAAACAGATTCAACAGACAGTAACAGGCTCAACAGACAGAAACAGGCTCAACAGGCAGATACAGAAAGAAACAGGCTCAACAGACAGAAACAGACAGAAACAGGCTCAACAGACAGTAACAGGCTCAACAGACAGAAACAGGCTCAACAGACAGAAACAGGCTCAACAGGCAGAAACAGACAGTAACAGGCTCAACAGACAGTAACAGGCTCAACAGACAGTAACAGGCTCAACAGACAGAAACAGGCTCAACAGACAGAAACAGGCTCAACAGACAGAAACAGGCTCAACAGACAGAAACAGGCTCAACAGACAGAAACAGGCTCAACAGACAGAAACAGGCTCAACAGACAGTAACAGGCTCAACAGACCGTAACAGGCTCAACAGACAGAAACAGGCTCAACAGGCAGATACAGACAGTAACAGGCTCAACAGACAGTAACAGGCTCAACAGACAGATACAGACAGAAACAGGCTCAACAGACAATAACAGGCTCAACAGACCGTAACAGGCTCAACAGACAGTAACAGGGTCAACAGACAGAAACAGGCTCAACAGACAGAAACAGGCTCAACAGACAGCAGACAAGCTCAACAGACAGTAACAGGCTCAACAGACAGAAACAGACTCAACAGACAGAAACAGACTCAACAGACAGTAACAGGCTCAACATACAGATACAGACAGTAACATTCTCAACAGACAGAAACAGACTCAACAGACAGTAACAGGCTCAACAGACAGTAACAGGCTCAACAGACAGTAACAGGCTCAACAGACAGAATCAGACTCAACAGAAAGAAACAGACTCAACAGACAGATACAGGCTCAACAGACAGAAACAGGCTCAACAGGCAGATACAGACAGAAACAGGCTCAACAGACAGTAACAGGCTCAACAGACAGATACAGACAGAAACAGGCTCAACAGACAGTAACAGGCTCAACAGACCGTAACAGGCTCAACAGACAGTAACAGGCTCAACAGACAGAAACAGGCTCAACAGACAGTAACAGGCTCAACAGACAGAAACAGGCTCAACAGACAGAAACAGGCACAACAGACAGAAACAGGCTCAACAGACAGAAACAGGCTCAACAGACAGTAACAGGCTCAACAGACAGAAACAGGCTCAACAGACAGTAACAGGCTCAACAGACAGAAACAGGCTCAACAGACAGTAACAGGCTCAAAATACAGTAACAGGCTCAACAGACAGAAACAGGCTCAACAGACAGAAACAGGCTCAACAGACAGCAGACAGGCTCAACAGACAGATACAGACAGAAACAGGCTCAACAGACAGTAACAGGCTCAACAGACAGAAACAGACTCAACAGACAGAAACAGGCTCAACAGACAGAAACAGACAGAAAAAGACTCAATAGACAGAAACAGTCAGATACAGACTCAACAGACAGATACAGTCAGATACAAACTCAACAGACAGATACAGACAGATACAGACTCAACAGACAGTAACACGCTCAAAAGACAGTAACATGCTCAACAGACAGAAACAGGCTCAACAGACAAAAACAGACAGAAAAAGGCTCAACAGACAGAAACAGGCTCAACAGACAGATACAGGCTCAACAGACAGAAACAGACAGAAACAGGCACAACAGACAGAAACAGGCTCAACAGACAGAAACATGCTCAACAGACAGTAACAGGCTCAACAGACAGTAACAGGCTCAACAGACAGAAACAGGCTCAACAGGCAGATACAGACATTAACAGGCTCAACAGACAGAAACAGGCTCAACAGACAGTAACAGGCACAACAGACAGAAACAGGCTCAACAGACAGAAACAGGCTCAACAGACAGTAACAGGCTCAACAGACAGAAACAGGCTC
Organism: Brachymystax lenok tsinlingensis; assembly: GCA_030435695.1. Taxonomy (NCBI): domain Eukaryota; kingdom Metazoa; phylum Chordata; class Actinopteri; order Salmoniformes; family Salmonidae; genus Brachymystax; species Brachymystax lenok. The sequence continues at coordinate 35,912,085 of CM059796.1, forward strand.
AACAGACAGTAACAGGCTCAACAGACAGAAACAGGCTCAACAGACAGAAACAGACAGAAAAAGACTCAATAGACAGAAACAGTCAGATACAGACTCAACAGACAGATACAGTCAGATACAGACTCAACAGACAGATACAGTCATATACAGACTCAACAGACAGATACAGACAGATACAGACTCAACAGACAGTAACACGCTCAAAAGACAGTAACATGCTCAACAGACAGAAACAGACTCAACAGACAAAAACAGACAGAAAAAGGCTCAACAGACAGAAACAGGCTCAACAGACAGATACAGGCTCAACAGACAGAAACAGACAGTAACAGGCTCAACAGACAGTAACAGGCTCAACAGACAGAAACAGGCTCAACAGGCAGATACAGACAGAAACAGGCTCAACAGACAGTAACAGGCTCAACAGACAGTAACAGGCTAAACAGACAGAAACAGGCTCAACAGGCAGATACAGACAGAAACAGGCTCAACAGACAGTAACGGCTCAACAGACAGTAACAGACAGAAACAGGCTCAACAGACAGAAACAGACAGAAACAGGCTCAACAGACAGTAACAGGCTCAACAGACAGAAACAGGCTCAACAGACAGAAACAGGCTCAACAGGCAGAAACAGACAGTAACAGGCTCAACAGACAGTAACAGGCTCAACAGACAGTAACAGGCTCAACAGACAGAAACAGGCTCAACAGACAGAAACAGGCTCAACAGACAGAAACAGGCTCAACAGACAGAAACAGGCTCAACAGACAGAAACAGGCTCAACAGACAGTAACAGGCTCAACAGACCGTAACAGGCTCAACAGACAGAAACAGGCTCAACAGGCAGATACAGACAGTAACAGGCTCAACAGAAAGTAACAGGCTCAACAGACAGATACAGACAGAAACAGGCTCAACAGACAGTAACAGGCTCAACAGACCGTAACAGGCTCAACAGACAGTAACAGGGTCAACAGACAGAAACAGGCTCAACAGACAGAAACAGGCTCAACAGACAGCAGACAAGCTCAACAGACAGTAACAGGCTCAACAGACAGAAACAGACTCAACAGACAGAAACAGACTCAACAGACAGTAACAGGCTCAACATACAGATACAGACAGTAACATTCTCAACAGACAGAAACAGACTCAACAGACAGTAACAGGCTCAACAGACAGTAACAGGCTCAACAGACAGTAACAGGCTCAACAGACAGAATCAGACTCAACAGAAAGAAACAAACTCAACAGACAGATACAGGCTCAACAGACAGAAACAGGCTCAACAGGCAGATACAGACAGAAACAGGCTCAACAGACAGTAACAGGCTCAACAGACAGATACAGACAGAAACAGGCTCAACAGACAGTAACAGGCTCAACAGACCGTAACAGGCTCAACAGACAGTAACAGGCTCAACAGACAGAAACAGGCTCAACAGACAGAAACAGGCTCAACAGACAGCAGACAAGCTCAACAGACAGTAACAGACTCAACAGACAGTAACAGGCTCAACAGACAGATACAGACAGAAACAGGCTCAACAGACAGAAACAGACTCAACAGACAGTAACAGGCTCAACAGACAGTAACAGGCTCAACATACAGATACAGACAGAAACAGACTCAACAGACAGTAACAGGCTCAACAGACAGTAACAGGCTCAACAGACAGTAACAGGCTCAACAGACAGAAACAGACTCAACAGAAAGAAACAGACTCAACAGACAGATACAGGCTCAACAGACAGATACAGACAGTAACAGGCTCAACAGACAGAAACAGACTCAACAGACAGTAACAGGCTCAACAGACAGTAACAGGCTCAACAGACAGATAAAGACAGTAACAGGCTCAACAGACAGTAACAGGCTCAACAGACAGTAACAGGCTCAACAGACAGTAACAGGCTCAACAGACAGAAACAGGCTCAACAGGCAGATACAGACAGAAATTGGCTCAACAGACAGAAACAGACAGAAACAGGCTCAACAGACAGTAACAGGCTCAACAGACAGTAACAGGCTCAACAGACAGTAACAGGCTCAAAAGACAGAAACAGGCTCAACAGGCAGATACAGACAGAAACAGGCTCAAAAGACAGTAACAGGCTCAACAGACAGTAACAGGCTCAACAGACAGAAACAGGCTCAACAGACAGAAACAGGCACAACAGACAGAAACAGGCTCAACAGACAGTAACAGGCTCAACAGACAGTAACAGGCTCAACAGACAGAAACAGGCTCAACAGGCAGATACAGACAGTAACAGGCTCAACAGACAGTAACAGGCTCAACAGACAGTAACAGGCTCAACAGACCTTAACAGGCTCAACAGACAGAAACAGGCTCAACAGACAGAAACAGGCACAACAGACAGAAACAGGCTCAACAGACAGAAACATGCTCAACAGACAGTAACAGGCTCAACAGACAGTAACAGGCTCAACAGACAGAAACAGGCTCAACAGACAGAAACAGGCTCAACAGGCAGATACAGACAGTAACAGGCTCAACAGACAGTAACAGGCTAAACAGACAGAAACAGGCTCAACAGGCAGATACAGACAGAAACAGGCTCAACAGACAGTAACCGGCTCAACAGACAGTAACAGACAGATACAGGCTCAACAGACAGAAACAGACAGAAACAGGCTCAACAGACAGTAACAGGCTCAACAGACAGAAACAGGCTCAACAGGCAGATACAGACAGAAACAGGCTCAACAGACAGTAACAGGCTCAACAGACAGTAACAGGCTAAACAGACAGAAACAGGCTCAACAGGCAGATACAGACAGAAACAGGCTCAACAGACAGTAACCGGCTCAACAGACAGTAACAGACAGAAACAGGCTCAACAGACAGAAACAGACAGAAACAGGCTCAACAGACAGTAACAGGCTCAACAGACAGAAACAGGCTCAACAGACAGAAACAGGCTCAACAGGCAGAAACAGACAGTAACAGGCTCAACAGACAGTAACAGGCTCAACAGACAGTAACAGGCTCAACAGACAGAAACAGGCTCAACAGACAGAAACAGGCTCAACAGACAGAAACAGGCTCAACAGACAGAAACAGGCTCAACAGACCGTAACAGGCTCAACAGACCGTAACAGGCTCAACAGACAGAAACAGGCTCAACAGGCAGATACAGACAGTAACAGGCTCAACAGACAGTGACAGGCTCAACAGACAGATACAGACAGAAACAGGCTCAACAGACAGTAACAGGCTCAACAGACCGTAACAGGCTCAACAGACAGTAACAGGCTCAACAGACAGAAACAGGCTCAACAGACAGAAACAGGCTCAACAGACAGCAGACAAGCTCAACAGACAGTAACAGGCTCAACAGACAGAAACAGATTCAACAGACAGTAACAGGCTCAACAGACAGTAACAGGCTCAACATACAGATACAGACAGTAACATTCTCAACAGACAGAAACAGACTCAACAGACAGTAACAGGCTCAACAGACAGTAACAGGCTCAACAGACAGTAACAGGCTCAACAGACAGAAACAGACTCAACAGAAAGAAACAGGCTCAACAGACAGAAACAGGCTCAACAGGCAGATACAGACAGAAACAGGCTCAACAGACAGTAACAGGCTCAACAGACAGATACAGACAGAAACAGGCTCAACAGACAGTAACAGGCTCAACAGACCGTAACAGGCTCAACAGACAGTAACAGGCTCAACAGACAGAAACAGGCTCAACAGACAGAAACAGGCTCAACAGACAGCAGACAAGCTCAACAGACAGTAACAGGCTCAACAGACAGAAACAGACTCAACAGACAGTAACAGGCTCAACAGACAGTAACAGGCTCAACATACAGATACAGACAGTAACATTCTCAACAGACAGAAAAACAGACTCAACAGACAGTAACAGGCTCAACAGACAGTAACAGGCTCAACAGACAGTAACAGGCTCAACAGACAGAAACAGACTCAACAGAAAGAAACAGACTCAACAGACAGATACAGGCTCAACAGACAGAAACAGGCTCAACAGGCAGATACAGACAGAAACAGGCTCAACAGACAGAAACAGGCTCAACAGACAGCAGACAAGCTCAACAGACAGTAACAGGCTCAACAGACAGAAACAGACTCAACAGACAGTAACAGGCTCAACAGACAGTAACAGGCTCAACATACAGATACAGACAGTAACATTCTCAACAGACAGAAACAGACTCAACAGACAGTAACAGGCTCAACAGACAGATACAGACAGTAACAGGCTCAACAGACAGAAACAGGCTCAACAGACAGTAACAGGCTCAACAGACAGATAAAGACAGTAACAGGCTCAACAGACAGAAACAGGCTCAACAGACAGTAACAGGCTCAACAGACAGAAACGGGCTCAACAGACAGATACAGTAAGATACAGACTCAACAGACAGATACAGTCAGATACAGGCTCAACAGACAGATACAGACTCAACAGACAGATACAGACAGAAACAGACTCAACAGACAGAAACAGGCTCAACAGACTGTAACACGCTCAAAAGACAGTAACAGGCTCAACAGACAGAAACAGGCTCAACAGACAAAAAAAGACAGAAAAAGGCTCAACAGACAGAAAGAGGCTCAACAGACAAATACAGGCTCAACAGACAGTAACAGGCTCAACAGACAGAAACAGGCTCAACAGGCAGATACAGACAAAAACAGGCCCAACAGACAGTAACAGGCTCAACAGACAGAAACAGGCTCAACAGACAGAAACAGGCTCAACAGGCAGATACAGACAAAAACAGGCCCAACAGACAGTAACAGGCTCAACAGACAGTAACAGGCTCGACAGACAGAAACAGGCTCAAAAGAAAGAAACAGGCTCAACAGGCAGATACAGACAGTAACAGGCTCAACAGACAGTAACAGGCTCAACAGACAGAAACAGGCTCAACAGACAGAAACTGGCTCAACAGACAGTAACAGGCTCAACAGACAGATACAGGCTCAACAGACAGAAACAGGCTCAACAGACGGTAACAGGCTCAACAGACAGTAACAGGCTCAACAGACAGTAACAGGCTCAACAGACAGTAACAGGCTCAACAGACAGAAACAGGCTCAACAGACAGTAACAGGCTCAACAGACAGATACAGACAGTAACAGGCTCAACAGACAGAAACAGACTCAACAGACAGTAACTGGCTCGACAGACAGAAACAGGCTCAACAGACAGAAACAGGCTCAACAGGCAGATACAGACAGTAACCGGCTCAACAGACAGAAACAGACAGAAACAGACAGAAACAGGCTCAACAGACAGAAACAGGCTCAACAGACAGAAACAGGCTCAACAGACAGAAACAGGCTCAACAGACAGATACAGACAGTAACCGGCTCAACAGACAGAAACAGACAGAAACAGACAGAAACAGGCTCAACAGACAGAAACAGGCTCAACAGACAGTAACAGGCTCAACAGACAGAAACAGGCTCAACAGACAGAAACAGGTTCAACAGAAAGAAACTGGCTCAACAGAAAATAAAAGGCTCAACAGACAGATACTGGCTCAACAGACTGAAACAGGCTCAACAGACAGTAACAGGCCCAACAGACCGTAACAGGCTCAACAGACAGTAACAGGCTCAACAGACAGTAACAGGCTCAACAGACAGAAACAGGCTCAACAGACAGTAGACAGGCTCAACAGACAGTAACAGGCTCAACAGACAGAAACAGGCTCAACAGGCAGATACAGACAGAAACAGGCTCAACAGACAGTAACAGGCTCAACAGACAGTAACAGGCTAAACAGACAGAAACAGGCTCAACAGGCAGATACAGACAGAAACAGGCTCAACAGACAGTAACCGGCTCAACAGACAGTAACAGACAGATACAGGCTCAACAGACAGAAACAGACAGAAACAGGCTCAACAGACAGTAACAGGCTCAACAGACAGAAACAGGCTCAACAGGCAGATACAGACAGAAACAGGCTCAACAGACAGTAACAGGCTCAACAGACAGTAACAGGCTAAACAGACAGAAACAGGCTCAACAGGCAGATACAGACAGAAACAGGCTCAACAGACAGTAACCGGCTCAACAGACAGTAACAGACAGAAACAGGCTCAACAGACAGAAACAGACAGAAACAGGCTCAACAGACAGTAACAGGCTCAACAGACAGAAACAGGCTCAACAGACAGAAACAGGCTCAACAGGCAGAAACAGACAGTAACAGGCTCAACAGACAGTAACAGGCTCAACAGACAGTAACAGGCTCAACAGACAGAAACAGGCTCAACAGACAGAAACAGGCTCAACAGACAGAAACAGGCTCAACAGACAGAAACAGGCTCAACAGACCGTAACAGGCTCAACAGACGTAACAGGCTCAACAGACAGAAACAGGCTCAACAGGCAGATACAGACAGTAACAGGCTCAACAGACAGTGACAGGCTCAACAGACAGATACAGACAGAAACAGGCTCAACAGACAGTAACAGGCTCAACAGACCGTAACAGGCTCAACAGACAGTAACAGGCTCAACAGACAGAAACAGGCTCAACAGACAGAAACAGGCTCAACAGACAGCAGACAAGCTCAACAGACAGTAACAGGCTCAACAGACAGAAACAGATTCAACAGACAGTAACAGGCTCAACAGACAGTAACAGGCTCAACATACAGATACAGACAGTAACATTCTCAACAGACAGAAACAGACTCAACAGACAGTAACAGGCTCAACAGACAGTAACAGGCTCAACAGACAGTAACAGGCTCAACAGACAGAAACAGACTCAACAGAAAGAAACAGGCTCAACAGACAGAAACAGGCTCAACAGGCAGATACAGACAGAAACAGGCTCAACAGACAGTAACAGGCTCAACAGACAGATACAGACAGAAACAGGCTCAACAGACAGTAACAGGCTCAACAGACCGTAACAGGCTCAACAGACAGTAACAGGCTCAACAGACAGAAACAGGCTCAACAGACAGAAACAGGCTCAACAGACAGCAGACAAGCTCAACAGACAGTAACAGGCTCAACAGACAGAAACAGACTCAACAGACAGTAACAGGCTCAACAGACAGTAACAGGCTCAACATACAGATACAGACAGTAACATTCTCAACAGACAGAAAAACAGACTCAACAGACAGTAACAGGCTCAACAGACAGTAACAGGCTCAACAGACAGTAACAGGCTCAACAGACAGAAACAGACTCAACAGAAAGAAACAGACTCAACAGACAGATACAGGCTCAACAGACAGAAACAGGCTCAACAGGCAGATACAGACAGAAACAGGCTCAACAGACAGAAACAGGCTCAACAGACAGCAGACAAGCTCAACAGACAGTAACAGGCTCAACAGACAGAAACAGACTCAACAGACAGTAACAGGCTCAACAGACAGTAACAGGCTCAACATACAGATACAGACAGTAACATTCTCAACAGACAGAAACAGACTCAACAGACAGTAACAGGCTCAACAGACAGATACAGACAGTAACAGGCTCAACAGACAGAAACAGGCTCAACAGACAGTAACAGGCTCAACAGACAGATAAAGACAGTAACAGGCTCAACAGACAGAAACAGGCTCAACAGACAGTAACAGGCTCAACAGACAGAAACGGGCTCAACAGACAGATACAGTAAGATACAGACTCAACAGACAGATACAGTCAGATACAGGCTCAACAGACAGATACAGACTCAACAGACAGATACAGACAGAAACAGACTCAACAGACAGAAACAGGCTCAACAGACTGTAACACGCTCAAAAGACAGTAACAGGCTCAACAGACAGAAACAGGCTCAACAGACAAAAAAAGACAGAAAAAGGCTCAACAGACAGAAAGAGGCTCAACAGACAGATACAGGCTCAACAGACAGTAACAGGCTCAACAGACAGAAACAGGCTCAACAGGCAGATACAGACAAAAACAGGCCCAACAGACAGTAACAGGCTCAACAGACAGAAACAGGCTCAACAGACAGAAACAGGCTCAACAGGCAGATACAGACAAAAACAGGCCCAACAGACAGTAACAGGCTCAACAGACAGTAACAGGCTCGACAGACAGAAACAGGCTCAACAGACAGAAACAGGCTCAACAGGCAGATACAGACAGTAACAGGCTCAACAGACAGTAACAGGCTCAACAGACAGAAACAGGCTCAACAGACAGAAACTGGCTCAACAGACAGTAACAGGCTCAACAGACAGATACAGGCTCAACAGACAGAAACAGGCTCAACAGACGGTAACAGGCTCAACAGACAGTAACAGGCTCAACAGACAGTAACAGGCTCAACAGACAGTAACAGGCTCAACAGACAGAAACAGGCTCAACAGACAGTAACAGGCTCAACAGACAGATACAGACAGTAACAGGCTCAACAGACAGAAACAGACTCAACAGACAGTAACTGGCTCGACAGACAGAAACAGGCTCAACAGACAGAAACAGGCTCAACAGGCAGATACAGACAGTAACCGGCTCAACAGACAGAAACAGACAGAAACAGACAGAAACAGGCTCAACAGACAGAAACAGGCTCAACAGACAGAAACAGGCTCAACAGACAGAAACAGGCTCAACAGGCAGATACAGACAGTAACCGGCTCAACAGACAGAAACAGACAGAAACAGACAGAAACAGGCTCAACAGACAGAAACAGGCTCAACAGACAGAAACAGGCTCAACAGACAGAAACAGGCTCAACAGACAGAAACAGGTTCAACAGAAAGAAACTGGCTCAACAGAAAATAAAAGGCTCAACAGACAGATACTGGCTCAACAGACAGAAACAGGCTCAACAGACAGTAACAGGCCCAACAGACCGTAACAGGCTCAACAGACAGTAACAGGCTCAACAGACAGTAACAGGCTCAACAGACAGAAACAGGCTCAACAGACAGTAGACAGGCTCAACAGACAGTAACAGGCTCAACAGACAGAAACAGATTCAACAGACAGTAACAGGCTCAACAGACAGTAACAGGCTCATCAGACTCAACAGACAGTAACAGGCTCAACAGACAGAAACAGGCTCAACAGACAGAAACAGACTCAACAGACAGATACAGGCTCAACAGACAGTAACAGGCTCAACAGACAGATACAGGCTCAACAGACAGTAACAGGCTCAACAGACAGAAACAGGCTCAACAGGCAGATACAGACAGAAACAGGCTCAACAGACAGTAACAGGCTCAACAGACAGTAACAGGCTCAACAGACAGAAACAGGCTCAACAGACAGAAACCTGCTCAACAGGCAGATACAGACAGAAACAGGCTCAACAGACAGAAACAGACAGAAACAGGCTCAACAGACAGTAACAGGCTCAACAGACAGTAACAGGCTCAACAGACAGATACAGGCTCAACAGACAGAAACAGGCTCAACAGACGGTAACAGGCTCAACAGACAGTAACAGGCTCAACAGACAGTAACAGGCTCAACAGACAGTAACAGGCTCAACAGACAGAAACAGGCTCAACAGACAGCAGACAGGCTCAACAGACAGTAACAGGCTCAACAGACAGAAACAGACTCAACAGACAGTAACAGGCTCAACAGACAGATACAGACAGTAACAGGCTCAACAGACAGAAACAGACTCAACAGACAGTAACTGGCTCGACAGACAGAAACAGGCTCAACAGACAGAAACAGGCTCAACAGGCAGATACAGACAGTAACCGGCTCAACAGACAGAAACAGACAGAAACAGACAGAAACAGGCTCAACAGACAGAAACAGGCTCAACAGACAGAAAAAGGCTCAACAGACAGAAACAGGCTCAACAGGCAGATACAGACAGTAACCGGCTCAACAGACAGAAACAGACAGAAACAGACAGAAACAGGCTCAACAGACAGAAACAGGCTCAACAGACAGTAACAGGCTCAACAGACAGAAACAGGCTCAACAGACAGAAACAGGTTCAACAGAAAGAAACTGGCTCAACAGACAGTAAAAGGCTCAACAGACAGATACAGGCTCAACAGACAGAAACAGGCTCAACAGACAGTAACAGGCCCAACAGACCGTAACATGCTCAACAGACAGTAACAGGCTCAACAGACAGTAACAGGCTCAACAGACAGAAACAGGCTCAACAGACAGTAGACAGGCTCAACAGACAGTAACAGGCTCAACAGACAGAAACAGACTCAACAGACAGTAAAAGGCTCAACAGACAGTAACAGGCTCATCAGACTCAACAGACAGTCACAGGCTCAACAGACAGAAACAGGCTCAACAGACAGAAACAGACTCAACAGACAGATACAGGCTCAACAGACAGTAACAGGCTCAACAGACAGAAACAGGCTCAACAGGCAGATACAGACAGAAACAGGCTCAACAGACAGTAACAGGCTCAACAGACAGTAACAGGCTCAACAGACAGAAACAGGCTCAACAGACAGAAACCTGCTCAACATGCAGATACAGACAGAAACAGGCTCAACAGACAGAAACAGACAGAAACAGGCTCAACAGACAGTAACAGGCTCAACAGACAGTAACAGGCTCAACAGACAGAAACAGGCTCAACAGGCAGATACAGACAGAAACAGGCTCAACAGACAGTAACAGGCTCAACAGACAGTAACAGGCTCAACAGACAGAAACAGGCTCAACAGGCAGATACAGACAGAAACAGGCTCAACAGACAGAAACAGACAGAAACAGGCTCAACAGACAGTATCAGGCTCAACAGACAGTAACAGGCAGATACAGACAGAAACAGGCTCAACAGACAGACACAGACAGAAACAGGCTCAACAGACAGTAACAGGCTCAACAGACAGTAACAGGCTCAACAGACAGAAACAGGCTCAACAGGCAGATACAGACAGAAACAGGCTCAACAGACAGTAACAGGCTCAACAGACAGTAACAGGCTCAACAGACAGTAACAGGCTCAACAGGCAGATACAGACAGAAACAGGCTCAACAGACAGAAACAGACAGAAACAGGCTCAACAGACAGTATCAGGCTCAACAGACAGTAACAGGCTCAACAGACAGAAACAGGCTCAACAGACAGTAACAGGCTCAACAGACAGTAACAGGCTCAACAGACAGAAACAGGCTCAACAGACAATAACAGGCTCAACAGACTGTAACAGGCTCAACAGACAGTAACAGGCTCAACAGACAGTAACAGGCTCAACAGTAATATACAGCTATATACAGGGAGTTCCAGATCAATGTGGAGCTATATACAGGGAGTACCAGTACCAGATCAATGTGGAGCTATATACAGGGAGAACCAGATCACTGTGGAGCTATATACACAGAGTACCAGTACCAGATCAATGTGGAGCTATATACAGGGAGTACCAGTACCAGATCAATGTGGAGCTATATACAGGGAGTACCAGATCAATGTGGAGCTATATACAGGGAGTACCAGTACCAGATCAATGTGGAGCTATATACAGAGAGTACCAGTACCAGATCAATGTGGAGCTATATACAGGGAGTACCAGATCAATGTGGAGCTATATACAGGGAGTACCAGTACCAGATCAATGTTGAGCTATATACAGGGAGTACCAGTACCAGATCAATGTGGAGCTATATACAGGGAGTACCAGATCAATGTGGAGCTATATACAGGGAGTACCAGTACCAGATCTCTGTGGAGCTATTTACAGGGAGTACCAGATCAATGTGGAGCTATATACAGGGAGTACCAGTACCAGATCAATGTGGAGCTATATACAGGGAGTACCAGATCACTGTGAAGCTATATACAGGGAGTTCCAGTACCAGATCAATGTGGAGCTATATACAGGGAGTACCAGTTCCAGATCAATGTGGAGCTATATACAGGGAATACCAGTACCAGATCACTGTGGAGCTATTTACAGGGAGTACCAGATCAATGTGGAGCTATATACAGGGAGTACCAGTACCAGATCAATGTGGAGCTATATACAGGGAGTACCAGTACCAGATCAATGTGAAGCTATATACAGGGAGTACCAGATCAATGTGGAGCTATATACAGGGAGTACCAGTACCAGATCAATGTGGAGCTATATACAGGGTGTACCAGTACCAGATCAATGTGGAGCTATATACAGGGAGTACCAGTACCAGATCAATGTGGAGCTAAATACAGGGAGTACCAGATCACTGTGAAGCTATATACATGGAGTTCCAGTACCAGATCAATGTGGAGCTATATACAGGGAGTACCAGTTCCAGATCAATGTGGAGATATATACAGGGAGTACCAGTACCAGATCACTGTGGAGCTATATACAGGGAGTACCAGATCAATGTGGAGCTATTTACAGGGAGTACCAGTACCAGATCACTGTGGAGCTATTTACAGGGAGTACCAGATCAATGTGGAGCTATATACAGGGAGTACCAGTACCAGATCACTGTGGAGCTATATACAGGGAGTACCAGTGCCAGATCAATGTGGAGCTATATACAGGGAGTACCAGTACCAGATCAATGTGGAGCTATGTACAGGGAGTACCAGTATCAGATCAATGTGGAGCTATATAAAGGGAGTACCAGTACCAGATCAATGTGGAGCTATATACAAGGAGTACCAGTACCAGAACAATGTGGAGCTATATACAGGAGTACCAGTACCAGATCAATGTGGAGCTATATACAGGGAGTACCAGATCACTGTGAAGCTATATACAGGGAGTTCCAGTACCAGATCAATGTGGAGCTATATACAGGAGTTCCAGTTCCAGATCAATGTGGAGATATATACAGGAGTACCAGTACCAGATCACTGTGGAGCTATATACAGGGAGTACCAGATCAATGTGGAGCTATTTACAGGGAGTACCAGTACCAGATCACTGTGGAGCTATTTACAGGAGTACCAGATCAATGTGGAGCTATATACAGGGAGTACCAGTACCAGATCACTGTGGAGCTATATACAGGGAGTACCAGTGCCAGATCAATGTGGAGCTATATACAGGGAGTACCAGTACCAGATCAATGTGGAGCTATGTACAGGAGTACCAGTACCAGATCAATGTGGAGCTATATACAGGGTGTACCAGTACCAGATCAATGTGGAGCTATATACAGGGAGTAACAGTACCAGAACAATGTGGAGCTATATACAGGAGTACCAGTATCAGATCAATGTGGAGCTATATACAGGGAGTACCAGATCAATGTGGAGCTATATACAGGGAGTACCAGATCAATGTGGAGCTATATACAGGAGGTACCAGATCAATGTGGGGCTATATACAGGGAGTACCAGTACCAGATCACTGTGGAGCTATATACAGGAGTACCAGTACCAGATCAATGTGGAGCTATATACAGGGAGTACCAGATCAATGTGGAGCTATATACTGGGAGTACCAGTACCAGATCAATGTGGAGCTATATACACGGAGTACCAGATCAATGTGGAGCTATATACAGGGAGTACCAGATCAATGTGGAGCTATATACAGGAGGTACCAGATCAATGTGGCGCTATATACAGGGAGTACCAGTACCAGATCACTGTGGAGCTATATACAGGGAGTACCAGATCAATGTGGAGTTATATACAGGGAGTACCAGTACCAGATCAATGTGGAGCTATATACAGGGAGTACCAGTACCAGATCAATGTGGAGCTATATACAGGGAGTACCAGTACCAGATCAATGTGGAGCTATATACAGGGAGTACCAGATCAATATGGAGCTATATACAGGGAGTACCAGTACCAGATCACTGTGGAGCTATATACAGGGAGTTTCAGATCAATGTGGAGTTATATACAGGAAGTACCAGTACCAGATCAATGTGGAGCTATATACAGGGAGTACCAGTACCAGATCAATGTGGAGCTATATACAGGGAGTACCAGTACCAGATCAATGTGGAGCTATATACAGGGAGTACCAGATCAATATGGAGCTATATACAGGGAGTACCAGTACCAGATCACTGTGGAGCTATATACAGGGAGTTTCAGATCAATGTGGAGTTATATACAGGAAGTACCAGTACCAGATCAATGTGGAGCTATATACAGGGAGTACCAGTACCAGATGAATGTGGAGCTATATACAGGGAGTACCAGTACCAGATCAATGTGGAGCTACATACAGGGAGTACCAGATTAATGTGGAGCTATATACACGGAGTACCAGTACCAGATCACTGTGTAGCTATATACAGGGATTACCAGATCAATGTGGAGCTATATATAGGGAGTACCAGTACCAGATCAATGTGGAGCTATATACAGGGAGTACCAGCACAATGTGGAGCTATATACAGGGAGTACCAGTACCAGATCAATGTGGAGCTATATACAGGGAGTACCAGTACCAGATCAATGTGGAGCTATATACAGGGAGTACCAGATCAATGTGGAGCTATATACAGGGAGTACCAGTACCAGATCAATGTTGAGCTATATACAGGGAGTACCAGTACCAGATCAATGTGGAGCTATATACAGGGAGTACCAGATCAATGTGGAGCTATATACAGGGAGTACCAGTACCAGATCACTGTGGAGCTATTTACAGGGAGTACCAGATCAATGTGGAGCTATATACTGGGAGTACCAGTACCAGATCAATGTGGAGCTATATACAGGGAGTACCAGATCACTGTGAAGCTATATACAGGGAGTTCCAGTACCAGATCAATGTGGAGCTATATACAGGGAGTACCAGTTCCAGATCAATGTGGAGCTATATACAGGGAGTACCAGTACCAGATCACTGTGGAGCTATTTACAGGGAGTACCAGATCAATGTGGAGCTATATACAGGGAGTACCAGTACCAGATCAATGTGGAGCTATATACAGGGAGTACCAGTACCAGATCAATGTGAAGCTATATACAGGGAGTACCAGATCAATGTGGAGCTATATACAGGGAGTACCAGTACCAGATCAATGTGGAGCTATATACAGGGTGTACCAGTACCAGATCAATGTGGAGCTATATACAGGGAGTACCAGTACCAGATCAATGTGGAGCTAAATACAGGGAGTACCAGATCACTGTGAAGCTATATACATGGAGTTCCAGTACCAGATCAATGTGGAGCTATATACAGGGAGTACCAGTTCCAGATCAATGTGGAGATATATACAGGGAGTACCAGTACCAGATCACTGTGGAGCTATATACAGGGAGTACCAGATCAATGTGGAGCTATTTACAGGGAGTACCAGTACCAGATCACTGTGGAGCTATTTACAGGGAGTACCAGATCAATGTGGAGCTATATACAGGGAGTACCAGTACCAGATCACTGTGGAGCTATATACAGGGAGTACCAGTGCCAGATCAATGTGGAGCTATATACAGGGAGTACCAGTACCAGATCAATGTGGAGCTATGTACAGGGAGTACCAGTACCAGATCAATGTGGAGCTATATAAAGGGAGTACCAGTACCAGATCAATGTGGAGCTATATACAGGGAGTACCAGTACCAGAACAATGTGGAGCTATATACAGGGAGTACCAGTACCAGATCAATGTGGAGCTATATACAGGAGTACCAGATCACTGTGAAGCTATATACAGGGAGTTCCAGTACCAGATCAATGTGGAGCTATATACAGGGAGTTCCAGTTCCAGATCAATGTGGAGATATATACAGGGAGTACCAGTACCAGATCACTGTGGAGCTATATACAGGGAGTACCAGATCAATGTGGAGCTATTTACAGGGAGTACCAGTACCAGATCACTGTGGAGCTATTTACAGGAGTACCAGATCAATGTGGAGCTATATACAGGGAGTACCAGTACCAGATCACTGTGGAGCTATATACAGGGAGTACCAGTGCCAGATCAATGTGGAGCTATATACAGGAGTACCAGTACCAGATCAATGTGGAGCTATGTACAGGGAGTACCAGTACCAGATCAATGTGGAGCTATATACAGGGTGTACCAGTACCAGATCAATGTGGAGCTATATACAGGGAGTACCAGTACCAGAACAATGTGGAGCTATATACAGGGAGTACCAGTATCAGATCAATGTGGAGCTATATACAGGGAGTACCAGATCAATGTGGAGCTATATACAGGGAGTACCAGATCAATGTGGAGCTATATACAGGAGGTACCAGATCAATGTGGGGCTATATACAGGAGTACCAGTACCAGATCACTGTGGAGCTATATACAGGAGTACCAGTACCAGATCAATGTGGAGCTATATACAGGGAGTACCAGATCAATGTGGAGCTATATACTGGGAGTACCAGTACCAGATCAATGTGGAGCTATATACACGGAGTACCAGATCAATGTGGAGCTATATACAGGAGTACCAGATCAATGTGGAGCTATATACAGGAGGTACCAGATCAATGTGGCGCTATATACAGGGAGTACCAGTACCAGATCACTGTGGAGCTATATACAGGGAGTACCAGATCAATGTGGAGTTATATACAGGGAGTACCAGTTCCAGATCAATGTGGAGCTATATACAGGGAGTACCAGTACCAGATCACTGTGAAGCTATATACAGGGAGTTCCAGTACCAGATCAATGTGGAGCTATATACAGGGAGTACCAGTTCCAGATCAATGTGGAGCTATATACAGGGAGTACCAGTACCAGATCACTGTGGAGCTATTTACAGGGAGTACCAGATCAATGTGGAGCTATATACAGGGAGTACCAGTACCAGATCAATGTGGAGCTATATACAGGGAGTACCAGTACCAGATCAATGTGAAGCTATATACAGGGAGTACCAGATCAATGTGGAGCTATATACAGGGAGTACCAGTACCAGATCAATGTGGAGCTATATACAGGGTGTACCAGTACCAGATCAATGTGGAGCTATATACAGGAGTACCAGTACCAGATCAATGTGGAGCTAAATACAGGGAGTACCAGATCACTGTGAAGCTATATACATGGAGTTCCAGTACCAGATCAATGTGGAGCTATATACAGGGAGTACCAGTTCCAGATCAATGTGGAGATATATACAGGGAGTACCAGTACCAGATCACTGTGGAGCTATATACAGGGAGTACCAGATCAATGTGGAGCTATTTACAGGGAGTACCAGTACCAGATCACTGTGGAGCTATTTACAGGGAGTACCAGATCAATGTGGAGCTATATACAGGGAGTACCAGTACCAGATCACTGTGGAGCTATATACAGGGAGTACCAGTGCCAGATCAATGTGGAGCTATATACAGGGAGTACCAGTACCAGATCAATGTGGAGCTATGTACAGGGAGTACCAGTATCAGATCAATGTGGAGCTATATAAAGGGAGTACCAGTACCAGATCAATGTGGAGCTATATACAAGGAGTACCAGTACCAGAACAATGTGGAGCTATATACAGGGAGTACCAGTACCAGATCAATGTGGAGCTATATACAGGGAGTACCAGATCACTGTGAAGCTATATACAGGGAGTTCCAGTACCAGATCAATGTGGAGCTATATACAGGGAGTTCCAGTTCCAGATCAATGTGGAGATATATACAGGGAGTACCAGTACCAGATCACTGTGGAGCTATATACAGGGAGTACCAGATCAATGTGGAGCTATTTACAGGGAGTACCAGTACCAGATCACTGTGGAGCTATTTACAGGGAGTACCAGATCAATGTGGAGCTATATACAGGGAGTACCAGTACCAGATCACTGTGGAGCTATATACAGGGAGTACCAGTGCCAGATCAATGTGGAGCTATATACAGGGAGTACCAGTACCAGATCAATGTGGAGCTATGTACAGGGAGTACCAGTACCAGATCAATGTGGAGCTATATACAGGGTGTACCAGTACCAGATCAATGTGGAGCTATATACAGGGAGTACCAGTACCAGAACAATGTGGAGCTATATACAGGGAGTACCAGTATCAGATCAATGTGGAGCTATATACAGGGAGTACCAGATCAATGTGGAGCTATATACAGGGAGTACCAGATCAATGTGGAGCTATATACAGGATGTACCAGATCAATGTGGGGCTATATACAGGAGTACCAGTACCAGATCACTGTGGAGCTATATACAGGAGTACCAGTACCAGATCAATGTGGAGCTATATACAGGGAGTACCAGATCAATGTGGAGCTATATACTGGGAGTACCAGTACCAGATCAATGTGGAGCTATATACACGGAGTACCAGATCAATGTGGAGCTATATACAGGGAGTACCAGATCAATGTGGAGCTATATACAGGAGGTACCAGATCAATGTGGCGCTATATACAGGGAGTACCAGTACCAGATCACTGTGGAGCTATATACAGGGAGTACCAGATCAATGTGGAGTTATATACAGGGAGAACCAGTACCAGATCAATGTGGAGCTATATACAGGGAGTACCAGTACCAGATCAATGTGGAGCTATATACAGGGAGTACCAGTACCAGATCAATGTGGAGCTATATACAGGGAGTACCAGATCAATATGGAGCTATATACAGGGAGTACCAGTACCAGATCACTGTGGAGCTATATACAGGGAGTTTCAGATCAATGTGGAGCTATATACAGGGAGTACCAGATCAATATGGAGCTATATACAGGGAGTACCAGTACCAGATCACTGTGGAGCTATATACAGGGAGTTTCAGATCAATGTGGAGTTATATACAGGAAGTACCAGTACCAGATCAACGTGGAGCTATATACAGGGAGTACCAGTACCAGATGAATGTGGAGCTATATACAGGGAGTACCAGTACCAGATCAATGTGGAGCTACATACAGGGAGTACCAGATCAATGTGGAGCTATATACACGGAGTACCAGTACCAGATCACTGTGGAGCTATATACAGGGATTACCAGATCAATGTGGAGCTATATATAGGGAGTACCAGTACCAGATCAATGTGGAGCTATATACAGGGAGTACCAGATCAATGTGGAGCTATATACAGGGAGTACCAGTACCAGATCAATGTGGAGCTATATACAGGGAGTACCAGTACCAGATCAATGTGGAGCTATATACAGGGAGTACCAGATCAATGTGGAGCTATATACAGGAGTACCAGTACCAGATCAATGTTGAGCTATATACAGGGAGTACCAGTACCAGATCAATGTGGAGCTATATACAGGGAGTACCAGATCAATGTGGAGCTATATACAGGGAGTACCAGTACCAGATCACTGTGGAGCTATTTACAGGGAGTACCAGATCAATGTGGAGCTATATACAGGGAGTACCAGTACCAGATCAATGTGGAGCTATATACAGGGAGTACCAGATCACTGTGAAGCTATATACAGGAGTTCCAGTACCAGATCAATGTGGAGCTATATACAGGAGTACCAGTTCCAGATCAATGTGGAGCTATATACAGGGAGTACCAGTACCAGATCACTGTGGAGCTATTTACAGGGAGTACCAGATCAATGTGGAGCTATATACAGGGAGTACCAGTACCAGATCAATGTGGAGCTATATACAGGGAGTACCAGTACCAGATCAATGTGAAGCTATATACAGGGAGTACCAGATCAATGTGGAGCTATATACAGGGAGTACCAGTACCAGATCAATGTGGAGCTATATACAGGGTGTACCAGTACAAGATCAATGTGGAGCTATATACAGGGAGTACCAGTACCAGATCAATGTGGAGCTAAATACAGGGAGTACCAGATCACTGTGAAGCTATATACATGGAGTTCCAGTACCAGATCAATGTGGAGCTATATACAGGGAGTACCAGTTCCAGATCAATGTGGAGATATATACAGGGAGTACCAGTACCAGATCACTGTGGAGCTATATACAGGGAGTACCAGATCAATGTGGAGCTATTTACAGGGAGTACCAGTACCTGATCACTGTGGAGCTATTTACAGGGAGTACCAGATCAATGTGGAGCTATATACAGGGAGTACCAGTACCAGATCACTGTGGAGCTATATACAGGAGTACCAGTGCCAGATCAATGTGGAGCTATATACAGGAGTACCAGTACCAGATCAATGTGGAGCTATGTACAGGAGTACCAGTACCAGATCAATGTGGAGCTATATAAAGGAGTACCAGTACCAGATCAATGTGGAGCTATATACAGGGAGTACCAGTACCAGAACAATGTGGAGCTATATACAGGGAGTACCAGTACCAGATCAATGTGGAGCTATATACAGGGAGTACCAGATCACTGTGAAGCTATATACAGGAGTTCCAGTACCAGATCAATGTGGAGCTATATACAGGGAGTTCCAGTTCCAGATCAATGTGGAGATATATACAGGGAGTACCAGTACCAGATCACTGTGGAGCTATATACAGGGAGTACCAGATCAATGTGGAGCTATTTACAGGGAGTACCAGTACCAGATCACTGTGGAGCTATTTACAGGGAGTACCAGATCAATGTGGAGCTATATACAGGAGTACCAGTACCAGATCACTGTGGAGCTATATACAGGGAGTACCAGTGCCAGATCAATGTGGAGCTATATACAGGGAGTACCAGTACCAGATCAATGTGGAGCTATGTACAGGGAGTACCAGTACCAGATCAATGTGGAGCTATATACAGGGTGTACCAGTACCAGATCAATGTGGAGCTATATACAGGGAGTACCAGTACCAGAACAATGTGGAGCTATATACAGGGAGTACCAGTATCAGATCAATGTGGAGCTATATACAGGGAGTACCAGATCAATGTGGAGCTATATACAGGGAGTACCAGATCAATGTGGAGCTATATACAGGAGGTACCAGATCAATGTGGGGCTATATACAGGGAGTACCAGTACCAGATCACTGTGGAGCTATATACAGGGAGTACCAGTACCAGATCAATGTGGAGCTATATACAGGGAGTACCAGATCAATGTGGAGCTATATACTGGGAGTACCAGTACCAGATCAATGTGGAGCTATATACACGGAGTACCAGATCAATGTGGAGCTATATACAGGGAGTACCAGATCAATGTGGAGCTATATACAGGAGGTACCAGATCAATGTGGCGCTATATACAGGGAGTACCAGTACCAGATCACTGTGGAGCTATATACAGGGAGTACCAGATCAATGTGGAGTTATATACAGGGAGAACCAGTACCAGATCAATGTGGAGCTATATACAGGGAGTACCAGTACCAGATCAATGTGGAGCTATATACAGGGAGTACCAGTACCAGATCAATGTGGAGCTATATACAGGGAGTACCAGATCAATATGGAGCTATATACAGGGAGTACCAGTACCAGATCACTGTGGAGCTATATACAGGGAGTTTCAGATCAATGTGGAGTTATATACAGGAAGTACCAGTACCAGATCAACGTGGAGCTATATACAGGGAGTACCAGTACCAGATGAATGTGGAGCTATATACAGGGAGTACCAGTACCAGATCAATGTGGAGCTACATACAGGAGTACCAGATCAATGTGGAGCTATATACACGGAGTACCAGTACCAGATCACTGTGGAGCTATATACAGGGATTACCAGATCAATGTGGAGCTATATATAGGGAGTACCAGTACCAGATCAATGTGGAGCTATATACAGGGAGTACCAGATCAATGTGGAGCTATATACAGGGAGTACCAGTACCAGATCAATGTGGAGCTATATACAGGGAGTACCAGTACCAGATCAATGTGGAGCTATATACAGGGAGTACCAGATCAATGTGGAGCTATATACAGGGAGTACCAGTACCAGATCAATGTTGAGCTATATACAGGGAGTACCAGTACCAGATCAATGTGGAGCTATATACAGGAGTACCAGATCAATGTGGAGCTATATACAGGGAGTACCAGTACCAGATCACTGTGGAGCTATTTACAGGAGTACCAGATCAATGTGGAGCTATATACAGGGAGTACCAGTACCAGATCAATGTGGAGCTATATACAGGGAGTACCAGATCACTGTGAAGCTATATACAGGGAGTTCCAGTACCAGATCAATGTGGAGCTATATACAGGGAGTACCAGTTCCAGATCAATGTGGAGCTATATACAGGGAGTACCAGTACCAGATCACTGTGGAGCTATTTACAGGGAGTACCAGATCAATGTGGAGCTATATACAGGGAGTACCAGTACCAGATCAATGTGGAGCTATATACAGGGAGTACCAGTACCAGATCAATGTGAAGCTATATACAGGGAGTACCAGATCAATGTGGAGCTATATACAGGGAGTACCAGTACCAGATCAATGTGGAGCTATATACAGGGTGTACCAGTACAAGATCAATGTGGAGCTATATACAGGGAGTACCAGTACCAGATCAATGTGGAGCTAAATACAGGGAGTACCAGATCACTGTGAAGCTATATACATGGAGTTCCAGTACCAGATCAATGTGGAGCTATATACAGGGAGTACCAGTTCCAGATCAATGTGGAGATATATACAGGAGTACCAGTACCAGATCACTGTGGAGCTATATACAGGGAGTACCAGATCAATGTGGAGCTATTTACAGGGAGTACCAGTACCAGATCACTGTGGAGCTATTTACAGGGAGTACCAGATCAATGTGGAGCTATATACAGGGAGTACCAGTACCAGATCACTGTGGAGCTATATACAGGGAGTACCAGTGCCAGATCAATGTGGAGCTATATACAGGGAGTACCAGTACCAGATCAATGTGGAGCTATGTACAGGGAGTACCAGTACCAGATCAATGTGGAGCTATATAAAGGGAGTACCAGTACCAGATCAATGTGGAGCTATATACAGGGAGTACCAGTACCAGAACAATGTGGAGCTATATACAGGGAGTACCAGTACCAGATCAATGTGGAGCTATATACAGGGAGTACCAGATCACTGTGAAGCTATATACAGGGAGTTTCAGTACCAGATCAATGTGGAGCTATATACAGGGAGTTCCAGTTCCAGATCAATGTGGAGATATATACAGGGAGTACCAGTACCAGATCACTGTGGAGCTATATACAGGGAGTACCAGATCAATGTGGAGCTATTTACAGGGAGTACCAGTACCAGATCACTGTGGAGCTATTTACAGGGAGTACCAGATCAATGTGGAGCTATATACAGGAGTACCAGTACCAGATCACTGTGGAGCTATATACAGGGAGTACCAGTGCCAGATCAATGTGGAGCTATATACAGGGAGTACCAGTACCAGATCAATGTGGAGCTATGTACAGGGAGTACCAGTACCAGATCAATGTGGAGCTATATACAGGGTGTACCAGTACCAGATCAATGTGGAGCTATATACAGGGAGTACCAGTACCAGAACAATGTGGAGCTATATACAGGGAGTAACAGTATCAGATCAATGTGGAGCTATATACAGGGAGTACCAGATCAATGTGGAGCTATATACAGGGAGTACCAGATCAATGTGGAGCTATATACAGGAGGTACCAGATCAATGTGGGGCTATATACAGGAGTACCAGTACCAGATCACTGTGGAGCTATATACAGGGAGTACCAGTACCAGATCAATGTGGAGCTATATACAGGGAGTACCAGATCAATGTGGAGCTATATACTGGGAGTACCAGTACCAGATCAATGTGGAGCTATATACACGGAGTACCAGATCAATGTGGAGCTATATACAGGGAGTACCAGATCAATGTGGAGCTATATACAGGAGGTACCAGATCAATGTGGCGCTATATACAGGGAGTACCAGTACCAGATCACTGTGGAGCTATATACAGGGAGTACCAGATCAATGTGGAGTTATATACAGGGAGTACCAGTACCAGATCAATGTGGAGCTATATACAGGGAGTACCAGTACCCGATCAATGTGGAGCTATATACAGGGAGTACCAGTACCAGATCAATGTGGAGCTATATACAGGGAGTACCAGATCAATATGGAGCTATATACAGGGAGTACCAGTACCAGATCACTGTGGAGCTATATACAGGGATTACCAGATCAATGTGGAGCTATATACAGGGAGTACCAGTACCAGATCACTGTGGAGCTATATACAGGGAGTACCAGATCAATGTGGAGTTATATACAGGGAGTACCAGTACCAGATCAATGTGGAGCTATATACAGGGAGTACCAGTACCAGATCAATGTGGAGCTATATACAGGGAGTACCAGTACCAGATCAATGTGGCGCTATATACATGGAGTACCAGTACCAGATCATTGTGGAGCTATATACAGGGAGTACCAGTACCAGATCAATGTGGAGCTATATACAGGGAGTACCAGTACCAGATCAATGTGGCGCTATATACAGGGAGTACCAGTACCAGATCAATGTGGCGCTATATACAGGGAGTACCAGTACCAGATCAATGTGGAGCTATATACAGGAAGTACCAGTACCAGAACAATGTGGAGCTATATATAGGGAGTACCAGATCAATGTGGAGCTATATACAGGGAGTACCAGTACCAGATCAATGTGGAGCTATATACAGGAAGTACCAGTACCAGAACAATGTGGAGCTATATACAGGGAGTACCAGTACCAGATCAATGTGCAGAGGTACAAGGTATTTTAGGTAGATATGTACATGAAGGCAGGGTAAAGTGACTAGGCATCAGGATAGATAATAATAATGGTAAAATTAAGAACAGAGTAGCAGCAGCATATGATGAGTGTAAATGTGTGTATGTATGTGTGTGTGTGTGTATTTTGTCGGTATGTGTGTGCGTTTTTTTGTGTGTGTTTGTGCGTATGTAGTGTATGTGAATGTGTGTGGGTTTTTGTGTGAGTGTCAGTGTAGTGTAGTAGTGTGTGTAGTGTATGTAGTGTATGTAGTGTATGTAGTGTGTGTCAGTGTAGTGCAGTAGTGTGTATAGTGTGTATGTAGTGTATGTAGTGTGTGTAGTGTGTGTATAGTGTGTATGTAGTGTGTATAGTGTGTATGTAGTGTGTGTGAGTGTCAGTGTAGTGTAGTAGTGTGTGTATAGTGTGTATGTAGTGTGTGTGAGTGTCAGTGTAGTGCAGTAGTGTGTGTATAGTGTGTATGTAGTGTATGTAGTGTGTGTCAGTGTAGTGCAGTAGTGTGTATAGTGTGTATGTAGTGTATGTAGTGTGTGTAGTGTGTGTATAGTGTGTATGTAGTGTGTATAGTGTGTATGTAGTGTGTGTGAGTGTCAGTGTAGTGTAGTAGTGTGTGTATAGTGTGTATGTAGTGTGTGTGAGTGTCAGTGTAGTGCAGTAGTGTGTGTATAGTGTGTATGTAGTGTATGTAGTGTGTGTATAGTGTGTATGTAGTGTATGTAGTGTGTGTGAGTGTCAGTGTAGTGCAGTAGTGTGTATAGTGTGTATGTAGTGTATGTAGTGTGTGTATAGTGTGTATGTAGTGTATGTAGTGTGTGTGAGTGTCAGTGTAGTGCAGTAGTGTGTGTATAGTGTGTATGTAGTGTATGTAGTGTGTGTATAGTGTGTATGTAGTGTATGTAGTGTGTGTGAGTGTCAGTGTTGTGCAGTAGTGTGTGTATAGTGTGTATGTAGTGTGTGTGAGTGTCAGTGTAGGGTAGTAGTGTGTGTCAGTGTAGTGTAGTGTAGTGTGTATGAGCAGTGTATAGGACAGTATCCTCGCTCCACAGTACCTCACCTCTACATCTGCTGATGTGTGAAGAGGGATTTTCTCAACTTATCTTCAAATTCCAGAGGATGGTTTATGACAGGCACTATCTGTGAGACAACAAGACAAGCAAACACCCCTCCCCAGTTCCTCCCAAACTCCTCGTCCTTGTTTGAGCTCCTGTTATTTAGCAAGCACCCCCTTCCCCTACCTCTGTCTCCCAGCCTCCAAGACCCCACCCTAGTTTGGGAGAGCAAGTTAGGTAGCTGTTTTTGCTTTCTGCTCTGCCTACCCCCAGCCACCCCTACCCCCAGCCACCCCTACCCCCAGGGCGTAGCCAGTCAATAGGCTGGCCAAACAGTGGAGTAGATTAGATGTATTGGAATGGGCCTCTCTCTCTCTCTCGGAAATACATTGGAATTCAATCACTTTTTGACATCATCCCTTATGTTTAACACTTTCCATACATGTTTGGATGAAGTGGTCAGAATGTGACTTTTTGGATCTGAATGCCAAAACATTCAGGAGATAAAGGTGCTCAGAGTTGACCCATTTTGCACTATACTATGAGGTAACCATGTCTTCATCACTGGAAAATATAAACGGTTTAGTTTTGTATAATTTAGAAGCTTACGAGCCATGTTGGGCAAACAAAAAAAAACATTTTTTAAACCTTTAACGTCAATTATCTAAAAACGAGTAATCTCGCAGATTTTTTTCTCCCATATTTGCAATAGTTGTAGCTTAGACAACACAAAAACCTTAGATTATATAAACTAGGTTCTAAGCTACAACATATGCAAATATTGAAACATTTGAGTTGAAGCATTTGTAGATAATTGATAATTGATAGCACTGTTTGTAATCTTTTAAATGATATATTCCACACACTTCCATGACTTGATACTGACTGAGATACAAAACATCCCATACATTCACATCACACGCTCTTCAACAGCCAACCCAACTCATTTCTTGATCCATTTAAGTTTTTTTTTTTTTCCTTCTGTCAAACAATATTCTGTACTGAGATATTAACATCCCAACAAACACTGTTTGTAAGATTTTAACCATTTGTCTTTTCCAGTGTGTCACGATCTTCAGTATGGACAGACCAAGACGCAGCGATGCTTCCAGTATACATTTTATTCATGACGAACGTAACTGGGAAAATAACAAGACGAACGTAACGACGATCGTGACGTTGGCCATAACTAAACAAACAACAAGCTATACACAAACAATAACCCACAAAACCTATACGAAAATCCCAAACATATATATGGTTCCCAATTAGAGACAACGACACACAGCTGCCTCTAATTGGGAACCATTACCCCAACATAGAAATAGACAAACTAGAACCAAAATAACCCTACACAAAAATGAAACAAACACACGCCAGCCTAAACTCTGGCCTGGACATGAGCACATTTTTCCTTGAATGTTTTAGAACTCAGGTCCGTAAAAGTAACTTTCGGATCACTTCTATAATGTGCAAATATATTTGGAGGTTTCGTTCAAATGAAGGGGTACTGTCAAAAAGTTATTGTATTCAAATGGTTTTACCCATTGTTATAATCTGGCTTGCATTGCATTCAACGTCAACGAGAAATGAAAGCCATTGAAATCAGGGGTTGGAACCGGTTCAGGGAACATAACCCGAAAACCGGAAAATAACACAAGATATCGAGGAACAGAATCAAAACCAGGAACGAAAGTCATCCATCCTAGGCTCGACCAGGTGGGATGCCAGGTGGCGCCCCCTAGAGGGAGTACTGTCATGCCTGCTCCCGCTCTTCCCCCCCTGGCGCTCGAGGGCGCCAGGCTCCCCAGCATTACGCACTCCTGCCACCATCATTACACACACCTGCCTTCCCCTCGTCACGCGCATCAGCGATTCATGGACTCACCTGGACTCAATCACCTGTGTCATTACCTCCCCTATATATGTCTGGTTCCCCGCTCTGTTCCCTACTTCTGCATTGATTGTCGTATGTCCTTGCCGACACTGTGCCTGTCTTGTTACCTGTCTGTTCCCGAATGTTGACTCCCCGTACCTGCTTCTCATCTCGGGCATCGGTCCTTACAACCTGCTCCACATCCAGCTGCTATATCTGACCTGCTCCATATCAAGCTGCTATATCTGACCTGCTCCACATCCAGCTGCTATATCTGACCTGCTCCACATCCAGCTGCTATATCTGACCTGCTCCATATCAAGCTGCTATATCTGACCTGCTCTATAGCAAGCTGCTATATCTGACCTGCTCCATAGCAAGCTGCTATATCTGACCTGCTCCATAGCAAGCTGCTATATCTGACCTGCTCCTTATCAAGCTGCTATATCTGACCTGCTCCATATCAAGCTGCTATATCTGACCTGCTCCATATCAAGCTGCTATATTTGACCTGCTCCATAGCAAGCTGCTACATCTGACCTGCTCCATAGCAAGCTGCTATATCTGACCTGCTCCATATCAAGCTGCTATATCTGACCTGCTCCATAGCAAGCTGCTATATCTGACCTGCTCCATATCAAGCTGCTATATCTGACTTGCTCCATATCAAGCTGCTATATCTGACCTGCTCCATATTAAGCTGCTATATCTGACCTGCTCCATATCAAGCTGCTATATCTGACCTGCTCCATATCAAGCTGCTA
Organism: Brachymystax lenok tsinlingensis; assembly: GCA_030435695.1. NCBI lineage: Eukaryota > Metazoa > Chordata > Actinopteri > Salmoniformes > Salmonidae > Brachymystax > Brachymystax lenok. The sequence goes on from CM059796.1 coordinate 35,940,325, forward strand.
CATCTGACCTGCTCCATATCAAGCTGCTATATCTGACCTGCTCCTTATCAAGCTGCTATATCTGACCTGCTCCTTATCAAGCTGCTATATCTAACCTGCTCCATATCAAGCTGCTATATCTGACCTGCTCCTTATCACCTGATTGGTGAAGTAATTTCATGTCGAGCTAAATTGAAAAACATATATATATATTTTTACGAGGTTAAAAAAGGAACAGAAAAGGACTCTATAAACCGTCACTATTTAGGGAGTTTGAACTGTTTCAGAACTTTATTTTGCAGGTTGGAAACAGTGGAGCGGAACTAAAATAAGCATTGTTCTGGTTGAAACGTTTGAAACGTTTGTTTGCTTGGTAAATTAGTTTTAATTTGTCATCCAAAGACGGATTAAAAACACAACGCCCATTGCCATACTTAACAAAGTGAAGCCAGTTTTCACAAAGTAGGAAAACGAATATGTGGGATGAAACCATCCCACATAAATATTCCACACACTTCGATCACTTGATACTGAGTGGGATAGAAAACATCCCATACATTCACATCACACGCTCTTCAACAGCCAACCCAACTCGTTTCTTGATCCATTTAAGTTTTTTTCTTTCAAACAATATTCTGAACTGAGATAGTAACATCTCAATGATCAAGATCATCTGTAGTTAGAGGTGTCTGTTGGAGATTTCAGGCATAATTACCACTAACAGATAGATAGATCTATCAGGAATAATAACCACTAACATATAGATAGATCTATCAGGCATAATAATAGACAGTTCTCTTCGGGAATCAGAGCAGAAAATAAGCTAATACTCCCGGAGGAATTAAACTGTATAAAAACCTCCTCAGGTTCCATTCAAACAATGCTGAACCCGTTCAGAACTACTTTTCAGAGGCTGAAATTTTTATACGAGTAATGTGCCGCTGTGTGTGTGTGTGTGTGTGTGTCTGTTTGTGTGTGTGTGTGTGTAAGCTTGTGCATGCGCGTGTGCCCGGCGTGTGCCTCGTTAGAAAAACAAACAAAGTAAAGAAACGGAAATCAAACCAGTTATTTCTCTGGGAAGTGCTGTTTTAATCTTGCTGTGCATTTGTGTTTATAAATATTTAATGAGTATTCCCAGAACAGGGCAGATAAATATTCCCAGGGCAGAATATTTCAAACCAAACGAACTCACTCACCTCTCAGAGATGCACTCTGGGGTAGTTTTGTCAATAAAATTGGGGTCGGAGATATCTTACGAAATAAGAAAAGTGGCAAAGTAATTGGACACATTGGATACAGTAAAATCACTGTTTAATTGCAAGGGCATATTTACTGTAAATGTAAAATGTCATGCATTGTGCACATTCATCCAAACCCCTATTTCCAACTGTCGTTGGTTGTCGGTCGCTTTCATATCCTCTACTACAGTACAGTACCATCCGTTGGAATACTGAGACATCCTGCGAGTTTGCCTTAAAAACTCTCCAACTGTCGTCTCCACTGACATCTCTTCCTCTCCTGTGTGGGGGAGCAGTGGCAGGCTGGCAGGCTCTGTGTCAGGACTAATTTCCTGTCAGTGGGACGTCTCTTGTGGGAACTTCAAAGTGCCCCCCACACACACCTCCGTGAGTTATTTCAAACTACACTGTAGTCACTACAGCGTCGCTAACAGCTTTGCAAGCACTTTTAGGACGTGGTACTTTTTGATAAACACCTATGCTGTCAATGCATTATCAGTGTGCCTACATCCCTAGTCTCCACGTAATGACATGTCCTCCTATGCCTTGGATTTCATGACATTATCAGTGTTCTCTCCTAATTCTCCCCTCAATCCATATTTTTGAGAGCAGTACATTTCAGAAAGGTGTTTGAGAGAAACATTTTTTTTATGTGAAGCATTGGTCTCCCCTCCCCATCCCAACCCCCTTTGTGCCCATTGCGATACACACACACGCTTCCACCCCCCACCCCCCACCCCCAATACACACTGTCAACCACTCCACTGGTATGCTGAGGGCTCAGCCAATCAGAACACCTCTCTCAGGGTTCATGTAAAGGTAACTCGATGGAAGCCAAAACACAGTAAGACTTTGAGGCATCCATCCTCTTCCTCTGCATCCCAAATAAACAACATGCAACAATGATAAACATAATAACACCTCTAAATGCAATAGCACCTGTAAATGTAATAGCACCTGTAAATGCAATAACACCTGTAAATGTAATAACACCTGTAAATGTAATAGCACCTGTAAATGTAATAGCACCTGTAAATGTAATAACACCTGCAAATGTAATAACACCTGTAAATGTAATAGCACCTGTAAATGCAATAACACCTCTAAATGCAATAGCACCTGTAAATGTAATAACACCTGTAAATGTAATAACACCTGTAAATGCAATAACACCTGTAAATGTAATAGCACCTGTAAATGCAATAACACCTCTAAATGCAATAGCACCTGTAAATGTAATAACACCTGTAAATGTAATAGCACCTGTAAATGTAATAACACCTGTAAATGTAATAACACCTGTAAATGCAATAGCACCTGTAAATGCAACCATCCAGTCAATCCAACCAGATATTTCTATTACAAAATAACTTAGAATACTGTAATGAAAACAGGACTTTTTTTAATGTTTAATGTGGTATGACGTTTATGATACTGGTATACACCCACACATACTGGTATACACCCACACATACTGGTATACACCCACACATACTGGTATACACCCACACACACTGGTATATACCCACACATACTGGTAAACACCCACACATACTGGTATATACCCACACATACTGGTATACACCCACACATACTGGTATACACCCATTAACACTGGTATATACCCACACATACTGGTAAACACCCACACATACTGGTATATACCCACACATACTGGTATATACCCACACATACTGGTATACACCCACACATACTGGTATACACCCACACATACTGGTATACACCCACACATAATGGTAAATACCCACACATACTGGTATATACCCACACATACTGATATACACCCACACATACTGGTATACACCCACACACACTGGTATACACCCACACATACTGGTATATACCCACACACACTGGTATACACCCACATATACTGGTATACACCCACACATACTGGTATACACCCACACATACTGGTATACACCCACACATAATGGTAAATACCCACACATACTGGTATATACCCACACATACTGGTATATAACCACACACACTGGTATACACCCACACATACTGGTAAACACCCACACATACTGGTATATACCCACACATACTGGTATATACCCACACATACTGGTATACACCCACACATACTGGTATACACCCACACATACTGGTATACACCCACACATACTGGTATACACCCACACATAATGGTAAATACCCACACATACTGGTATATACCCACACATACTGATATACACCCACACATACTGGTATACACCCACACACACTGGTATACACCCACACATACTGGTATATACCCACACACACTGGTATACACCCACATATACTGGTATACACCCACACATACTGGTATACACTCCACACATACTGGTATACACCCACACATAATGGTAAATACCCACACATACTGGTATATACCCACACATACTGGTATATAACCACACACACTGGTATACACCCACACATACTGGTAAACACCCACACATACTGGTATATACCCACACATACTGGTATATACCCACACATACTGGTATACACCCACACATACTGGCATATACCCACACACACTGGTATACACCCACATATACTGGTATACACCCACACATACTGGTATACACCCACACATACTGGTATACACCCACACATAATGGTAAATACCCACACATACTGGTATACACCCACATATACTGGTATATACCCACACACACTGGTATACACCCACATATACTGGTATATACCCACACACACTGGTATACACCCACATATACTGGTATACACCCACACATACTGGTATACACCAACTCACACTGGAAACATTGTATTTAAAAAAAATAGCACCTGAAAGGCAGTAGCGGGGATAGCACCTGAAAGGCAGTAGAGGGGATAACACCTGAAAGGCAGTAGAGGATAGCACCTGAAAGGCAGTAGAGGGGATAGCACCTGAAAGGCAGTAGAGGATAGCACCTGAAAGGCAGTAGAGGATAGCACCTGAAAGGCAGTAGAGGATAGCACTTGAAAGGCAGTAGAGGGGATAGCAGCTGAAAGGCAGTAGAGGATAGCACCTGAAAGGCAGTAGAGGGGATAGCACCTGAAAGATGTTTTCTCCTGTAAGGCTAGTGGGGTATTTCTCCTGTATATACTGTAGTAGAAGACTAGTGGTCTATTTCTCCTGTATATACTGTAGTAGAAGACTTGTGGTCTATTTCTCCTGTATATACTGTAGTAGAAGACTAGTGGTCTATTTCTCCTGTATATACTGTAGTAGAAGGCTAGTGGGGTATTTCTCCTGTATATACTGTAGTAGAAGACTAGTGGTCTATTTCTCCTGTATATACTGTAGTAGAAGACTAGTGGGGTATTTCTCCTGTATATACTGTAGTAGAAGGCTAGTGGGGTATTTCTCCTGTAGATACTGTAGTAGAAGACTAGTGGTCTATTTCTCCTGTATATACTGTAGTAGAAGACTAGTGGTCTATTTCTCCTGTATATACTGTAGTAGAAGACTAGTGGTCTATTTCTCATGTATATACTGTAGTAGAAGACTAGTGGTCTATTTCTCCTGTATATACTGTAGTAGAAGACTAGTGGGGTATTTCTCCTGTAGATACTGTAGTAGAAGACTAGTGGGGTATTTCTCCTGTATATACTGGTGACGAGGTAGGAGAGACGCTGTTTGTGGAGGGTGTGGGGGTAGTAGGTGACGAGGTGGGATAGAGAGCTACTGTCCTGTAGGTTTACACCAGGGCTCTCCAACCCTGTTCCTGGAGAACTAGCATCCTGTAGGTTTACACCAGGGCTCTCCAACCCTGTTCCCGGTGTAAACCTACAGGACTGTAGCTCTTTAGTAGTTTTTTTTTTTTTTTAGACACAATTGCAAAGTTCCAGGAGTTGGTCTGATGGAAATATGTGACGTCATCAGCCTCTCTTCTTGTCTGAAGAACAATTAGAGGAACAAAAGAGGAAAGGCTGACGTCTTCACACTATATCATGACATACCTGGACCACCTATGTGCCTTTTGTTCAGTAAATTAGGTATTAAAATGAGGTAAAAAGGAGTCTGGAGTGCCACTTGAATTATGGGGGGACAGAAGGGGTCAGGGTGGGTGGGTCGGGACGGTGATGTCAGAGTGGGGGTAGTTGAGAGGTGGGTCAGGAGGAAAGGGGGTTATGTTAGGGTACTGGGGTATTTTGTCAAGTATGAGGTAGTTGGGGGTGGGGAGCAGAAGTTAATCTCGTTATCTGGTAATCTTCAACTACTCTTGAGATTTATCTTGCGCTGAATGCATGTGCCGGTCCAATCCAGCCCGCGGGTGGTTTGAGTAACTCAATATAGTTTAAAATGGCTAAAACGAATTTGAAACTGTGTTGAAATTATAATGGACCTACATTCATACAGTATCTTGACGGTGTCCAGCTCGTTAATAATCACTGACATGAAAGCTAGACAGTCAGGGAGCATCGGAAATTCCAAAAACTATGGATAGAGGATTTTTTTTTTATTTTTACAAGTTTTGACAGCGAGGAAATATAACACATTTTCAATACAGCCCTTCCGGACATCGTTGCGGACCAATACCCCCCACCCCCACCCTTCCCGACGCAAAATGACATTGACACCTCTGAATTAAAGTATCCATCAACCATACATCTCCAAACTCTGCTCTAGGCTTCTAATACAGTATATAACCTTGACAGAAAGTTGGCATACAGTTTCCTAAAATCCTATGAAAAAGCATCCCATCCATCCGACCAGCTCTATAAACGCTGAATCTGTACTAAAATACCTCACCCACTAACCCTAACCCTACATCTCTACTCTGAATCTGTAGTCAGATCTGCTATCGGCTTCTAATATATAGCTTTGGCAGCTTTGTGTGCTGTCACACAGTTCCTGAAATCCTGCTGCTATTGGCTGGTGAGATGTTTTGGTTTTGAAGCGTTGCTGGATTAAAAAAAGGAAAGCGTGGATAAATCATTGAAGAAAGAGATCGAGGGAGGCAGGGATGGAAATAGAGTCTTGAGTTGCTCTGTTTCTACGGTAACTGAGGATGGGGAGGCACCCTGAATGAGAGTGGAAGCAAAACAAACCTCCCAGGCTCCGATGGCAACAGCGCAGCAATCGGTTCTGGTTTCCTGAGAGAACAGGGAGAAAAACCCCACAACAAAGTCCCATAGACACAATTCAGATGTTGCATCAGAAAGATGAGAGAGGCAAGAGGGCGATGCGCACACACACAAACACACACACACACACACACACACACACACACACACACACACACACACACACACACACACACACACACACACACACACACACACACACCACACACACATTCAAAATCACATGCTCCACTTCACCCTGTAGCCTCCCTCCGTCCCTCCCTCCACTCTATCCCTCCCTCCACTCTATCCCTCGCTCTACGACCAAAACATCTCAGCACGTAAATCCTGCCTAGAAACCACCAACCAACTTCTGCCTCGCTCCGATTGGCCGAACTCCCTAGCAACCACGTTGGCCCAGTCAGCCAGTCAGGTGCGTCAAGAGAGGGGCACACTGACCCAAACAGAAACAGATTACTGATAGGCTAGTGGCAGCACACTGACCTGGTAACAACTAGCATGGAGGAGGCAGTGAGGGGTGGGGAGAGGAGGCTCCTCTGATTGGCTGAGGGAGAGTTGGGGAGGGATGGGGGAAGAAGAGAAGTTTGTTCTGATTGGTTGACGGATGTTCTCTATACTCTAATTGGCTCCATTCTATGTTTCTCTCTTCAGTCATTCATACATTTCTCTGCTGTTTTCTTCCACAGAGTCTTGCAACTGAGAGTAGAGTGACCAACACACCCTACCCTGCTCTACCCTTCCCTACCCTGCTCTACCCTGTCCTGCCCAGTCTTACCCTACCCTGCTCTACCCTGCCCTACCCTGCCCTACCCTGTCCTCCCTCCCCTACCATATCTCTACCCTGCCCTACCCTGCCCCACCCTGCACTACCCTGCCCTAGCCTGTCCTGTCCTGCCCTACCCTGCTCTACCCTGCTCTACCCTTCCCTACCCTGCTCTACCCTGTCCTGCCCAGTCTTACCCTACCCTGCTCTACCCTGCCCTACCCTGCCCTACCCTGTCCTCCCCTCCCCTACCATACTCTACCCTGCCCTACCCTGCCCCACCCTGCACTACCCTGCCCTAGCCTGTCCTGTCCTGCCCTACCCTGCTCTACCCTGCCCTGCCCTGCCCTACCCTGCTCTACCCTGTCCTGCCCAGTCTTACCCTACCCTGCCCTACCCTGCCCTGCCCTGCCTTACCCACTTTTTCCCCACTCTACCCTGTCCTGCCCAGCCCAAACCCTGCTCTACCCTGCCCTACCCTACCAAGCCCTATTCTGCCCTTCCCTGCCCTGCTCTCCCCTGTCCTACCCTGACCTACCTTACCCTTCCCTACCCTGTCCTATCTTGTCCTGCCCAGTCTTACCCTACCCTGCTCTACCCTGCCCTACCCTGCCCTACCCTGTCCTCCCCTCCCCTACCATACTCTACCCTGCCCTACCCTGCCCCACCCTGCACTACCCTGCCCTAGCCTGTCCTGTCCTGCCCTACCCTGCTCTACCCTGTCCTGCCCTACCCTGTCCTACTCTACCCTACCCTACCCTCTCCTGCCCTACCCTGCTGTACCCTGTCCTGCCCTACCCTGTCCTACTCTACCCTACCCTACCCTCTCCTGCCCTACCCTGCTCTACCCTGTCCTGCCCTACCCTGTCCTACTCTACCATACCCTGTCCTCCCCTACCATGCCCTACCCTGCTCTACCCTGTCCTGCCCTACCCTGTCCTATTCTACCCTACCTACACTGTCCTGCCCTACCCTGCTCTGCCCTGTCCTGCCCTGACTGCCCTGTCCTACCCTAAAGGAAGCAAGTCTACCAACCACAGACGCACACATACACATACACACACACGCACACAAACACACACACACACACACACCACCGCCCCACTGCACGCCTCTAAGCCAACGCCAAGGCAAAGACCAACAAGCTCTCACAGTCTCACTGTAGAATTAGACGTTTTTCCAAGCTTATCCAAGTTAAAAATGTTGAAGTTACTCCAATCGTCAAATTTAGAAAGGGAAAGGGAAGGTTAAAAGGTTAAGGGTTAAGGTTCTGGATAGGATAAAAAAAACACAGTCTACCAAAACACACAACCTTCTGATCCCGAGTCATGGGATTACACCCAACCACCAGCCCCATCTACCAGCCCCGTCCACCAGCCCCATCCACAACACCCATCCACCAGCCCCGTCCACAACACCCATCCACCAGCCTCGTCCACAACACCCATCCACCACCCCTGTTTCCAACACCCAACCACCAGCCCCATCTACCAGCCCCGTCCACCAGCCCCATCCACAACACCCATCCACCAGCCCCGTCCACAACACCCATCCACCAGCCTCGTCCACAACACCCATCCATCAGCCCCGTCTCCAACACCCATCCACAACACCCATCCACCACCCCTGTTTCCAACACCCAACCACCAGCCCCATCTACCAGCCCCGTCCACCAGCCCCATCCACAACACCCATCCACCAGCCTCGTCCACAACACCCATCCATCAGCCCCGTCTCCAACACCCATCCACAACACCCATCCACCACCCCTGTTTCCAACACCCATCCACCGGCCCTGTCCACAATGCCGTAGCAAAACCCAAGTCTACTTGATGGTAATAACGCTCTCTGTTGCACCTAGTGGACGGTTTCAAATGAATTTCCCAACGTCCTCAGGGCATGGATAGACGTCCAATTTCTAAGTCAATCTTGAAAGATCTGCCTGACAAAGAAAGTGCTGCCAGATCCAAATTGGTCCAGACATCCACACAACAGAACATAGATCCTAGTCACAGTAGTGTTCTCTCTCCTCTCCTGCTTCTTCTGAGCAGGATTAGGCTGTAATCAAACTTGTAAAACAACAGTTGTTGTTGTAATGACCAAAAAGGTTGTGAAAGGTAAAGTTATACAGAAGTAAGCTTTGCACACTTTGCATTCTCTCAACCAGCTTCATGAGGTAGTCACCTGGAATTCATTTGAATTAACAGGTGTGCCTTGTTGAAAGTTAATTTGTGGAATTTATTTCCTTCTTAATGCGTTTGAGCCAATCAGTTGTGTAGTGACAAGGTAGGGGTGGTATACAGAAGATAGCCCTATTTGGTAAAAGACCAAGTCCATATTATGGCAAGAACAGCCGAAATTAGCAAAAAGATTAGTCCATCATTACTTTAAGACATGAAGGTCAGTCAGTCCGGGACATTATAAGAACTTTAAAAGTTTCTTCAAGTGCAGTCGCAAAAAAACATCAAGCAAGATGATGAAACTGAGGAACGCCACAGGAAAGGAAGACCCAGAGTTCCCTCTGCTGCAGAGGAAAAGTTCATCAGAGTTACCAGTTACCAGCAAATTGCAGCCCAAATAAATGCTTCATAGAGTTCAAGTAACAGACACATCTCAACATCAACTGTTCAGAGGAGACTGCGTGAATCAGGCCTTCATGGTTGAATTGCTGCAACGAAACCACCACTAAAGGACACCAATAATAAGAAGAGACTTGCTTGAGCAATGGACATTAGACCGGTGGAAATCTGTCCTTTGGTCTGATGAGTCCAAATGTGATATTTTTGGTTCCAATCGCTTTGTCTTGCTGAGAAGCAGAGTAGATGAATGGATGATTTCTGCATGTGTGGTTCCCACCGTAAAGCATGGAGGAGGAGGTGTGATGGTGTTGGGATGCTTTGCTGGTGACACTGTCTGTTATTTATTTAGAATTCAAGGCACACTTAACCAGCATGGCTACCACAGCATTCTGCAGCGATACGCCATCCCATTTGGTTTGGGCTCAGTGGGACTATCATTCGTTTTTCAACAGGACAATGACCCAACACAGCTCCAGGCTGTGTAAGGACTATTTGACTATGATGGAGAGTGATGTAGTGCTGCATCAGATGACCTGGCCTCCATAATCAACCAACCTCAACCCAATTGAGATGGTTTGGGATGAGTTGAACCGCAGAGTGAAGGAAAAGCAGCCAACAAGTGCTCGGCATATGTGGGAATTCCTTCTAGACTGTTGAAAAAGCATTCCAGGTGAAGCTGGTTGAGAGAATGCCAAGAGTGTTCAAAGCTGTCATCAAGGCAAAGGGTGGCTATTGGAATAACCTCAAATATAAAATCAATACTTTATTGGTTACTACATGATTCCAAATGTGTTTTTTCATAGTTTTGATGTCTTCAATATTATTCTACAATGTAGAAAATAGTAAATATAAAAAACAACCCTTGAATGTGTAAATGTGTCCAAACTTTTGACTGGTACTGTATATGTACTGTATATAGTATGTACTGTACATATGAATGCATGTGTGTGTGTGTGTGTGTGTGTGTGTGTACAGTATATATACAGTGAGGGAAAAAAGTATTTGATCCCCTGCTGATTTTGTATGTTTGCCCACTGACAAAGAAATGATCAGTCTATAATTTTAATGGTAGGTTTATTTGAACAGTGAGAGAATAACAACAACAAAAATCCTGAAAAATGCATGTGAAAAATTTTATAAATTGATTTGCATTTTAATGAGGGAAATAAGTATTTGACCCCCTCTCAATCAGAAAGATTTCTGACTCCCAGGTGTCTTTTATACAGGTAACGAGCTGAGATTAGGAGCACACTCATAAAGGGAGTGCTCCTAATCTCAGTTTGTTACCTGTATAAAAGACACCTGTTCACAGAAGCAATCAATCAATCAGATTCCAAACTCTCCACCATGGCCAAGACCAAAGAGCTCTCCAAGGATGTCAGGGACAAGATTGTAGACCTACACAAGGCTGGAATGGGCTACAAGTCCATCGCCAAGCAGCTTGGTGAGAAGGTGACAACAGTTGGTGCGATTATTCGCAAATGGAAGAAGCACTTAAGAACTGTCAATCTCCCTCGGCCTGGGGCTCCATGCAAGATCTCACCTCGTGGAGTTGCAATGATCATGAGAACGGTGAGGAATCAGCCCAGAACTACACGGGAGGATCTTGTCAATGATCTCAAGGCAGCTGGGACCATAGTCACCAAGAAAACAATTGGTAACACACTACGCCGTGAAGGACTGCACCCGCAAGGTCCCCCTGCTCAAGAAGGCACATATACATGCCCGTCTGAAGTTTGCCAATGAATATCTGAATGATTCAGAAGACAACTGGGTGAAAGTGTTGTGGTCAGATGAGACCAAAATGGAGCTCTTTGGCATCAACTCAACTCGCCATGTTTGGAGGAGGAGGAATGCTGCCTATGACCCCAAGAACACCATCCCCACCGTCAAACATGGAGGTGGAAACATTATGCTTTGGGGGTGTTTTTCTTCTAAGGGGACAGGACAACTTCACCGCATCAAAGGGACGATGGACAGGGCCATGTATCGTCAAATCTTGGGTGAGAACCTCCTTCCCTCAGCCAGCGCATTGAAAATGGGTCGTGGATGGGTATTCCAGCATGACAATGACCCAAAACACATGGCCAAGGCAACAAAGGAATGGCTCAAGAAGAAGCACATTAAGGTCCTGGAGTGGCCTAGCCAGTCTCCAGACCTTAATCCCATAGAAAATCTGTGGAGGGAGCTGAATGTTCGAGTTGCCAAATGTCAGCCTCGAAACCTTAATGACTTGGAGAAGATCTGCAAAGAGGAGTGGGACAAAATCCCTCCTGAGTTGTGTGCAAACCTGGTGGCCAACTACAAGAAACGTCTGACCTCTGTGATAGCCAACAGGGGTTTTGCCACCAAGTACTAAGTCATGTTTTGCAGAGGGGTCAAATACTTATTTCCCTCATTAAAATGCTAATCAATTTATAACATTTTTCACATGCGTATTTCTGGATTCTTTTGTTGTTATTCTGTCTCTCACTGTTCAAATAAACCTACCATTAAAATTATAGACTGATCATTTCTTTGTCAGTGGGCAAACGTACAAAATCAGCAGGGGATTAAATACTTTTTTCCCTCACTGTATAAACTCAGCAAAAAAAGAAACATCCCTTTTTCAGGATCCTGGCTTTCAAAGATAATTCATAAAATCCAAAGAACTTCACAGATCTTCATTGTGAAGGGTTTAAACACTGTTTCCCATGCTTGTTCAATGAACCATAAACAATTAATGAACATGCAGCTGTGGAACGGTTGTTAAGACACTAACACCTTACAGACGGTAGGCAATTAAGGTCACAGTTATGAACACAGGACACTAAAGAGGTCTTCTACTGACTCTGAAAAACACCAAAAGAAAAGAAGGGTCCCTGCCTATCTGCGTGAACGTGCCTTAGGCATGTTGCAAGGAGGCATGAGGACTGCAGATGTGGCCAGGGTAATAAATTGCAATTTTCGTACTGTGAGATGCCTAAGATAGCGCTACAGAGAGACAGGACGGACAGCTGATCGTCCTCTCAGTGGCAGACCACGTGTAACAACACCTGCACAGGATCTGTACATCCGAACATCACACCTGCAGCACAGGTACAGGATGGCAACAACAACTGCCCAAGTAACACCAGGAACGCATAATCCCTCCATCAGTGCTCAGACTGTCCACAGTAGGCTGCAAGAGTCTGGACTCAGGGCTTGTAGGCCTGTTGTAAGGCAGGTCCTCACCAGACATCACCGGCAACAATCTCCTATGGGCACAAACCCAGCGTTGCTGGACAGACAGCACTGGCAAAAACTACTCTCCTGGAGTGGCAAAAAGTCACAGTTTGCCTCACCAGGGGTGATGGTTGGATTCGCGTTTATCGTTGAAGGAATGAGCATTACACCGAGGCCTGTACTCTGGAGCGGGGATCGATTTGGAGGTTGAGGGTCTGGGGCGGTGTGTCACAGCATCATCGGACTGAGCTTGTTGTCATTTCAGGCAATCTCAACGCTGTGCGTTACAGGGAAGACATCCTCCTCCCTCATGTGGTACCCTTCCTGCAGGCTCATCTTGACATGACCCTCCAGCATGACAATGCCACCAGCCATACTGCTCGTTCTGTGCGTGATTTCCTGCAAGACAGGAATGTCAGTGTTCTGCCATGGCAAGCGAAGAGCCCGGATCTCAATCCCATTGAGCACGACCTGTTGGATCGGAGGGTGAGGGCTAGGGCCATTCCCCCCAGAAATGTGAGGTCTAGGGCCATTCCCCCCATTCCCCTCCGGGAACTTGCAGATGCCTTGGTGGAAGAGTAGGGTAACAGCTCACAGCAAGAACGGCCAAATCTGGTGCAGTCCATGAGGAGGAGATGCACTGCAGTACTTAATGCAGCTGGTGGCCATACCAGATACTGACTGTTTCTTTTGATTTGACCCCCCCTTTGTTCATGGACACATTATTCTATTTCTGTTCTATATTCTATTTGTGTGTGGAACTTGTTCAGTTTATGTCTCAGTTGTTGAATCTTGTTATGTTCATACAACTATTTACACATGTTAAGTTTGCTGAAAATAAATGCAGTTGACAGTGAGAGGACGTTTCTTTTTTTGCTGAGTTTATATTTAGTTGCTTATAGCAGCAGTCAGAAGTGTGTGTGTACTCTGTGTATATAAAGTGTACGTGTGTGGATAAACATTTCAAACGGCTTACTCTCATAGGGGTTTCATGTCTATACCCTGAAGGATCAGCTGTTCAAATTGAATAGTTAATGAGAGAGAGAGAGAATGGGATGAAAGAGAGAGAAACCAAATAATTATGTTTGGCTTGCATACCACTTAATTTAACATAACTGCAGACAGAAACACAAACACAATCTCTCTGTCCTTGGCAAGCTCTTCGATAAGCAGTTTTTGCATGTTTGAGTTTCACAGCTCATGGTAATTCTTCATCTGACAGACTAAAGGTCTTCAGAGAGACAGGGATATAAAGACATGAACATTGTATCGCTATAGATATGACACACACACACACACGACTGTCGACAAACAGACTTACCAAGTCAACACCTGGTTATCGTTATTCACTATGTCCGATCATTGTTTGTGTTATCATACCACTTCAGAAGTACAATGGCTTCCTGCTCATCATTCTCAGGGTATGATGTCATCACTTAACTAGTCTCCTATTGCCTTTATCAGACCAAATCAGTGGACTTCCCATTGTCAATATCTCCTAGTGCCTTTCTCAGACCCATTCCATGGACTTTCCATTGTCAATAGTCTCCTTTATCAGACCCATTCAGTGGACTTCCCATTGTCAATAGTGCCCTTTCTCAGACATATTCAGTGGACTTTCCATTGCCAATTGCTCATTTTAATTTAAAAAGCAATGACCCTAACAAAAAGAAGAATAAACTGTACTATGGAACAAAGATCAATTATATAAAGAATGATAGTAAAACGCTCTGGAGTACTTTAAATTAAAATCTAGGCAAAACAGCAATCTCGGCTCCATCCTTCATTGAGGCAGATGGCTTGTTCATAACTAAACCCTTTGATATTGCCAAGCACTTTAACAACTTTTTTGTTGACAAGATTAGCAAACTTAGGTATGACATGCAAACAACAAATGCTGTGCCATCATATTAATGAGTAATGGACCAAGTAATGAAAAACCCAGCACTGTAGTTTTGAGTTCCACAATGTCGGTGTGGAAGAGATAAAACATTTTTTTTGCTGTCCTATAAACAAGGACATACCACCTGTTACTGACAACCTGGATGGTAAATTGCTGAGGTCGGTAGCATAATACATTGTGACTCCTGTTTGCCACATCTTCAATTTAAGCCTAGAAGACGGTGTGCTCTCAGACCTGGAGGGAGGCAAAGGTCATTCCACTACCCAAGAATAGCAGAGCACATTTTAATGGTTCAAACAGCCGACCAATCAGCCTGTTACAAGTGCTTTGCAAACGTTTGGAAAAAGTTGTGTTTGATCAAATACATAGTTATTTTACAGAAAACAAATTTACAACAGACTTTCAGCATGCTTGTAGGGAAGGGCAGTCAACATGCTCGGCACTGACACAAATGAATGATGATTGGCTTAGAGAAATTGATAGAAAGAATATTGTGGAAGCTGTTTTGTTAGACTTTAGTGTAGCTTTTGATGTCATTGATCATAAGCTGTTTTGGATTTGGATCCTCTGCCTTATTATGGATTGAGAGTTACCTGTCTAATTGAACACAGAGTGTTTTTGTTAACGGAAGCCTCTCTAATGCACATTCAGTTGAGTGTGGTGTACCGCAGGGCATCCGGCTAGGGCCGTTATTGTTTTCTGTTTATACTAATGACCTTCCATTGACCTTGAATATAGCCTGTGTGTCTATGTACGCTGACGACTCAACAGTATAAACGTCGGCTGCAACAGTGAAATACGTAAATAACTGAGAGACTTAACGTAGAGCTCCAATCAGTTTTAGAACGGGTAACTAACAAATAGGCTGGTGCTAAATATCTCAAAAGGTTTGGGGGACAAATCACTCGCTCAACACTAAACTTTGTTTAGATCTGAATAATGTGGATATTGAGCAAGTTGAGTAGACTAAACTAGTAACCATAGATAGAAAATAACCTTGCCAGCCCTGACAGTCATAAACCCATAAACCCTATACTTTGATAAATGGCATCTTCATCCAAGACCTGTCCCCAAAGTGACCAGAAGCCTATAGCAGCTCTCAGAAGCCTATAACAGCTCTCAGAAGCATATAGCAGCTCTTAGAAGCCTATAGCAGCTCTCAGACATTTATAGCAGCTCTCAGAAGTGTATAGCAGCTCTCAGAAGCATATAGCAGCTCCCAGAAGCCTATAGCAGCTCCCAGAAGCCTATAGCAGCTCTCAGAAGCCTATAGCAGCTCTCAGAAGCCTATAACAGTTCTCAGAAGCCTATAACAGCTCTCAGAAGCATATAGCAGCTCTCAGAAGCCTATAGCAGCTCTCAGACATGTATAGCAGCTCTCAGAAGTGTATAACAGCTCTCAGAAGCATATAGCAGCTCCCAGAAGCCTATAGCAGCTCCCAGAAGCCTATAGCAGCTCTCAGAAGCCTATAGCAGCTCTCAGAAGCCTTTAACAGCTCTCAGAAGCCTATAACAGCTCTCAGAAGCCTATAGCAGCTCTCAGAATCCTATAGCAGCTCTCAAAAGTCTATAGCAGGTCTCAGAAGCCTAAATCAGCTATCAGAAGTCTATCCACATGTGTCATGATGATTCTGGTGGTTCTACGTCATCCATCCCTCTAAGCAAAGGATTTACATACGGCGAGGATCAGTGGTGGGCCTGTTCATCCGTGAAATGACCTATTCTACTGGTTTTGTTTGGCTGTAAAGGATTGTCTCCATTGGCTGAGTGGAATTGTATGAAACTAATTGTATAGAGCGGAGAGAGAGGCACAGAACAATCCTTCATAGCCTCAGGGACAAATGTAATGACATTGTCTCCTAAAAAAAAAGAGTATGATGCATCTGTAAACAACAAATGAATATCCCTGAACGATCTGTAGACAAGAAGAGAAAACAACACGTTTTTTTTTAAAATTCATCCTCAAACACCAAGAATGTGTTGAGTTATATGTTGTTTCACTTTTCACTGTAAAAGTATGCATATATTATTACTATTTGCCTCAAACACCAGACATTTGCACCTTTTATTTTGTTTAAAGCTATACAAACAAAAATACAAAAGGCAAATAACTATTTGGGCAAACTGCATTGTCCTCCTAAGTTTGAATGTTGGTGGTAAATAACAGATCTAAGAATCTAGTCTGTCCTAACTACTCAGACATGCCCTGAATGGTAAACACTAATTTAAGACCCATTCCAGCAATTCTTTTAAAACCTTTCCTGATAAAAACATGCAGTCACACACACACACACACACACACACACACACACACACACACACACACACACACACACACACACACACACACGATTATGATAGTAGTAGAAGTAGTAGTAGAAGTAGTAGTAGTAGAAGTAGTAGTAGCAGTAGTAGTAGTAGTAGTAGTAGCAGCAGTAGTAGTAGTAGCAGCAGTAGTAGTAGTAGTAGAAGTAGTAGTGGTAGTGGCAGTAGTAGTAGTGGTGGTTAGTAGTCATGCTATGCTAAGTTGTTGCTTATTGTTAGTAGCGTGTTGTTGTTAGCTGTTAGTAGTTAGTGGCCTGTTAATCAGCAGCAGCTGTTATTGCTGCTAAAAGCTTGTTGCAGTTAAGCTGCTGCTGGCAGCTTGGCTACGAGTCGCTGCTGTTATTGCTGTTGCTGGCTGCTAAGCAGTTGTTGCTTTCGCTGCTGCTGTTCAGCGCTGGTTGCTGTTCCGCACCGTTAAGCATCAGCTGTTGCTGCTGCTGCTGCTGTGTTGGCAGCGCTGTTTACAGCTGCTGTTGCCAGCGTTGTTCGTTGCTGTTGCTGTTGCACAATGCTGTTCGCAGCACCAGCGCTGCGCAGGTTGTCCCCGCACCTGCTGCTGCTAGCTGCTTTGCTGCTGTTGCTGCTGCCAACCCGTTGCGTTGCTGCTGCAGTTCGCGTTAGTGCTGCTGCTAGTTAAGCAGCTGCTGCTGCTGCTGCAGTTGTTGCAGCAACTGCAGCACCAGACCAGTTCGCAGCTGTTGCTGCTGCTGTTCCAGCAGTTTGCAGTTGTTCGCAGCACCAGCAGCACCAAAGGTTTGCAGCAGCGTTGCTGCTGTTGCTTGCAGCAGAAGGTTCGCAGCACCAGCAGCTGCTGTTGTTCGCCAGCAGCTGTTCTGAAATCCTGTTGGTTGTTCGCAGCACCAGCAGCTGCGTTACCGTATCGCAGCTAAGACAGCAACAGCACCAATTGAAACAAGTATATGCTGTTAGTTCTGCTGTTGTTGCAGTTAGCAGCAGCACCAGGCTCAGCTGGCTATATAGCAGCAGGCGTCACCGCGTTCAGCAGCAAGCAGCAGCAGCATAAGAAGGTTGAGCCGCAGCAGCAAACGCAGCATCAGCAGCAGCCCCTGGCACCAGTTGCAGCGGCAGCAGCAAGCAGTTGCTGTTGCACGCGCAGCTGCTGCTGCTAGCTGTTGCTGCTGTTGTTCCTGCAGCAGCAGCTCGCAGCAGCGGCAGCAGTTCGCAGCGCAGTTAGTCAGTGCGCTGCTAGCCGCGCTGTTGTTCTGGTCACAGCTGAGCAGCAGTTACAGCAGTACAAATACAGCTGTTGCCAGCTGCTGTTAAACGATTTACCGCAGTCCCACAGTCAAACGACGACGGCGGTTGCAGCTGCAGCAGCAGCAAACTGCTCGCCGCTGCAGCACCAGCAACAGCAGCCCTGTTAAGCAGCAGCAGCAGCAGCAGCAGCCAGCAACAGCATCCTTGATCATAGCAGCAGCAGCTCTGCAAACACGCAGCAACATCCACACCAGCTGTTGAAATGCAAATGATAAACAGTAGTATAGTATCAGCAGCAGCTGCTGCTAATCTGCTGTTAGCAAATAAGATTGCAGCAGTGCAGCAGTTGCTAGCAGCGTAGTTCGTAGCAGTTGCTGGGCGCAGTATAAGCAGCAGCCGGCAGAAGAAATTGCAGCACACACTGTCATCCATCGCAGTCAGTTATATAACAGTCATAGTTAGCGTTGTTGTTAATCAGCAGCAGCAGTTAGCACCAGCAGCGGCTGCTGTTGCAGCAGTTGCATATATAGCAGCAGCAGCTGCCAGCTGCTGTTGGCGCTGCTGCAGCAGCAGCATGACCAGCAGCAGCAGAAATGCAGCCTGCAGCAGCCCCTACAGCAGTTAGTTGCAGCAGCTGCATTGCTGTTAACCAGTTAGCAGCGGCAGGCACAGTAAGCGGCAGCACGTTGTTAGCTGCTGTTGCAGCTGCAGCAGCAGCCTGCACCAGCAAGCTGCCGCCGTTGCTGCTGCTGGTTGCTGCTGTTGGCTGCTGCAGCAGCAGCAGAGCTGCTGCTGCTGCTGTTGCCCGCAGCAACCGCAGCGTTGCGTCAGCCGCGTTCGCAGCATCAGCAACCAGGCTGTTATGTCTGCAGCAGCAGGAGCCGCAGCAGCGCTACAGTAAGCAGCAGCAGCAGCTGCTCGCAGCAGCAGCAGCAGCAGCACCTGCAGCTGCTGCTGTCGCAGCAGCAGCTGCTGTTAAGGCTTGTCGCGTTAATCGCAGCAGCTGTCGCAGCAAACAGCGTCGCACCGCAGCTGTGCTGCAGCTGTTGCTGCTGCTGCAGCAGCTGCTAGTTGCTGAGCTGCAGAGCAGCGCTGCTGTTCGCGCTGGTTGTAGCAGCTGCAGAGCACCTGCAGCAGCTGGCTATGCTGTTGCTGCTGCTGCAGAGCTATGCTGTTGTCCGCTGTTATAGCAGCTGTTAGTTCAGATAATTATAGTAGCTGGCAGCAGCTGTCCTAGCACCAGCAGCAGCAGGCAGCAGCATTGAAAGCAACCAGCTAAGCAGCAGCTATAGTAGCAGTGTTGCAGCAGCAGCAGCAGCTAGCTGCAGTATAGATCAGAGCAGCAGTAGCAGTATAGCAGCAGCGGCACTAATGATCGCAGCAGCAGCAGCCAGTTGCAGGAATGCCGCAGTATCAGCAGCCAGCAGCAGCAGCAGCAAATAAGAGCCAGTACAGTTGCACCAGACTGCGCACTAGCAGCAGCAGCCTGTTGTGCTGTCAGCAGTAGTAGCATAAATGCAGCAAGGTTGTAGCAGCAGCAGCTAGCTATTGCAGCAGCAGCAGCAGCAGCAGCAGCAGCTGTTAGCAGCAGCAGCAGCAGAGCAAGCAGCTGTCAGACTAAGCAGTTAAGCAGCAATCGACGCGCAGTGCAGTGCAAATCGACTGCGGCAGCAGCAGCAGCAGCACAGCAAGCGGTTGCAGCAGCAAGCTGCACCAGTGCAAGAGCAGCAGTTGTTGCTGCAGCAATGAGCAGCAGCAGCAGAGCCCTGCAAGCAGTATAGCTCGCAACTGCAGCAGCAGCACTCAGCAGCAGCCTGCAATGAGCAGCTGCAGCAGCAGTAGCAGCAGCAGCAGCAGCAGCAGCAGCACCAGCAGCAGCCTCGCAGCAGCTGCAGCAGCAGCAGCAGCTGCTGCAGCACCGCTGCAGCAGCTGTAGCAGCAGCAGCACTGCGTCAGCAGCAGCAGCAGCAGGCAGCCAGCAGCAGCAAGCAGCAGCAGTCAGTGCAGCAGCAGCAGCCTAATTAGCACAGCAGCAGCAGCAGTAGCAGCAGCCAGCTACTGCAGCAGCAGCAGCAGCAGCAGAGCAGTAGTAGCAGCACTAGCAGCAGTAGCCGCAGCAGCAGTAGTCTGCAGTAGCACCAGCAGCAGCAGCTGTAGCATTAGTAGTAGTAGTAGAGCAGCTTAGTATAGCAGAGTATCAGCTGTTGTCGCAGCTTAGTAAGAGCTGTAGCAGCAGTATCAGTAGTAGTAGCCTGATGTAGCAGTCACAGCAGTATAGCAGTATATAGTAGTAGTATAGCTCAGCAGCAGCATGCAGCATCAGCGAGCAAACAATAGCTGCGCAGCGCTGTTGGTTGCAGCAGTTCGCAGTTGCTGCTGCTAATCGCGCAGCAGTTGTCGCGTTAATCAGTTGCAGCTGTTGCTGGAGCAATAGCGCGTTGCTGCTGCTGGTTAGCAGCTGCACTGTTGCTGCTGTTCGCGTTGCGTTCGCAGCCAGCAGCGGCAAATCAACAGCACCGCAGACCAGCAGCAGCAGCAGCTGGCGTTGCTGCAGCAGCTGCAGCAGCAGCAGCAGCAGCTACCGCAGTTAGCAGCTGCTGCGCT
This sequence comes from Brachymystax lenok tsinlingensis, assembly GCA_030435695.1. Taxonomy (NCBI): domain Eukaryota; kingdom Metazoa; phylum Chordata; class Actinopteri; order Salmoniformes; family Salmonidae; genus Brachymystax; species Brachymystax lenok. The sequence goes on from CM059796.1 coordinate 35,961,250, forward strand.
TGCTCATTGCAGCAGTTAAGCAGCAGCGCGTTGTTTGCTGGCAGCAAACAGCTGCGCTAGCGCAGCAGCTGCTGTTCGCGTTGTTGCCAGTTGCTGCAACCGCGGTTACAGCAGCAGTTCGCAGCAGCAGCGTTGTTGCTGCTGTTCGCAGCACTGCAGCAGCTGCACCGCGCTCACTGCAGCAGCATTGCTGTGCGCAGCTGCGGCAGCATCAAGGTTAGCATCTGCAGCTGCATGCGTACTGCAGGCACCGCAGCAGCGGCAGAGCACTGCAGCAGCAGAGCAGCTAGTCAAATACTGCAGCAGCTGTTAGCTGCAGCAGTATAGCAGCAGCAGCAGCATAGTAGCTTAGCAGCAGCAGTTAAGCAGAGCAAACGCAGCTTGGCAGTCCCAGCAGTCCTGCAGTGAATGACGGCAGCACTATGGCAGCAGCAGCACAGTGGTTGTTAAGCAAGCAGCGCTAGCAGTTCACAGCAGCAGAACAGTTTGCAGCAGCAGCAGCAGCAGCAGCAGTCCTAGCAGCAGCAGCGCAGTAAACAGAGCAGCAGCAGTCTGAGTAGTACCGCAAAGCAGTCGTGCACAGCACCAGCAGCAGCCGCAGCAGCAGCAGCAGCAGCAGCAGCAGCAGCGCAGTTGCAGCAGCAGCCTGCAGCAGCAGCATATCGCAGCAGCAGCACCGCAGCAGCAGCAGCAGTAGCAGCAGTTGCTGTCGTGCAGCCGCAGTTGTTCCGCAGCAGCAAACTGCGCGTTGTTCGCAGCAGCAGCATAAGCAGCAGTAGCAGGTTGCTGCTGTTGCTGTTGCTGCTGCTACCGCGTTTACTCGCAGCAGCACCGCCAGCACTAGTTGCTGCTGTCAGCAAATAGCACAGCTGCAACTGTTGCAAGCTGCTGTTGCTGTGCTGCTGGCGCTGCAGTTGTTTGCGCTGTTAATCAGCGCTGCTGGTCAAAGTTGTACTGCAGCTGCTGCCAGCAACTGCTGCAGCACCAGCAGCAGCTAAGCTGCTGTCGCAGCAACCAGCTGCTGCAGCAGCGTTCGCAAACCGCAGCACGCTGCTGTTGTTGCTATGCAGCAGCATAGCGTTGCAGCCTGTTGGTGCTGCTGCTGTACCGCAGCAACCAGCGAAATGCAGCAGTATGCAGCACCAGCAGCAGCAGCAGCTGCAGCAGCACAAATTGCAGCAGCTATAGACTACAGCAGCGCAGCAGCACAGCAAGATGTTCGCAAGTTGTAAATGCAGCCAGCAGCAGCTAGTTAAGCAGCAAGAGTGCAGCAACAGTAGCAGGCAGGTTTGCTAGTTATGCTAGCAGTTAGTTGTCGCGTTAAAGCTATAGCAGCAGCAGTTGTTGTCCACTGCAGCAGCTGTTCAGCAGCAGCGCAAACCCAAGAGCAGCTGCAGTTGCAGTCGCAGCAGCAGCCGCAGCAGCAGCAGCAGTCGCGTTGCAGCACCAGCGTTGCTGCAATTGCTGTTGCTGCAGCTGTCGCAGCACCAGCAGCCAGCAGCAGCAGCTGCGTTGCGCGCTGCTGTCGCAGCAGCAGCATCGCTGCTGCTGCTGCTGCTGCTGCTGCAAGCGTTGTTCGCAGCAGTCGCTGCTAGCGTTTGCTGCGCTGGCTGTTGTTGCACCGCGTTCAGCGTTGCTGCTGCATTCGCAGCAGCAGCGTTTCGCGGCTGCTGCTGTCGCAGTTGCTGTTCGCACTCAGCTGCAGCTGCTGCAGCTGGCTGCTGGTTCGCGCAGCCTGCTGCTGCAGCAGCTCGCAGCTGCACCAGCACCAGCAGCAGCAGCAGCCAAACGGCTGCTGCTGCTGTTCGCAGCTGCAGCAGCAGCACAGGTTGCAGTGCTGCTAGCAGCAGCATGCAAGCAAGTTGCAATGTTATGCTGCAGTTCGCAGTGTATAGCAAACGCGGCAGTATAGCAGCAGAACAGCTGCAGTGCTGCTGCAGCAGCAGCACCAGCTACAGAGCAGCAGTATGCAGCAGCCAGCCTGCTGCTGCAGCAGCAGTGCACTCAGTATATAGTGTTATCCAGCAGCATAGCTGCTGTTAGTTCGCAGCAGCAGTATAGCAGCAGCAGCAGTACTGCAGCAGCAGTGCAGCAGCAGCAGCAGCATTGCAGCAGCAGAGCCAGCAGCAGCTAGTCAGCAGCAGCAGCAGCATCAGCAGCAGCAGCAGCAGCAACCAGCAGCAGTGTTGCGGCAGCAGCAGCTGCAGCAGCAGCAGCAGCAGCAGCAGCAGCAGCAGCAGCAGCAGCGCAGCAGTAGCAGCAGCAGCAGCACTGCAGTCAGCAGAGCTGGCAGCAGCAGCAGCACAGCAGCAGCAGCAGTAGCAGCAGCAGTAGCTGGTACAGCAGCAGCAGCAGTGGCAGCAGCAGCAGTAGTCCTAGCTGCATTAGCAGTATGTTAATTAGCAGTACTAGTAGCAGTAGTATGCTGCGTTAAGTAGCAGTTGTAGCATAGCCTAGCAGTAGCAGCTGTAGTAAGTAGTAGAGTAGCTGCACATATAGGCAGTAGTAGTATATAGCAGCTAAGTATAGTGGTTATAGTATAGCTGCTGTAGTATTAGCTGTATATCAGTAGCTGTATATAGCTTGTAGTAGCTGATGATATATAGCAGTAGCTGTATATACTGTAGTAGTATAGTAGTTTAGTATAGCTTTATATGTATATAGTTATGAGTATAGCAGTAGTTGCTAGTAGCAGCAGTAGTAGTATATAGTAGTAGTCTGGATATAAGTAGTATAGATGTAGTATATAGTAGAGTAGTAGTAGCAGAGCAGCTATAGTAGCAGTCATTAGCAGCAGCAGCTGCAGCAGCAGCAGCTTGTCCTGCAGCAGCAGCAGCACCAGCAGCAGCAGCAGCAGTTAAGCAGTTGTTCGCAGCAGCAGCGCAGAGCCAGCTAAGGTTGTTAAGACAGCAGCTGCAGTGCAGTTGCTGTTCCAGCTGAGCAGCACTGTCAGCAGTTAGCAGCAGTACCAGCAGCAGCTGCTGCAGTAGCTGTATAGTAGCTAGTTGTTAAGTTGCTGCTGTTGTTCAGCAATGGGCAGCAGCAGTATAGCTGTAGTATATATATCCATAGCTGTAGTATAGTTGCTGTTCGCAATTAGCTAGCACTGCAGTAGTATTGTAGCACCATATAGCAGCAGCGCTAGTAGTATGTATGCTTGTATAGTTATCGCAGCAGTGAGTGTATACTTCTAGTATATAGCATTTATAGCAGCTAGTAGCTGTAGTTATTAGCAGCAGTATATAGCCTGTTTGTATAGGTTGTCGCACGTAGCAGCAGTTAGTTAGCAGCAGTATATTATGTTGCGCTAGTCAGCATATAGCTGTTGTATGCAATTGATTGCATATAGTAGTATTAGTAGCCGCAGTAGCTGTATAGTAGCTGCTGCGTCATTAGTAGCAGCTAGTAGTAGCAGCATAGTATCTATCGCAGCGCAGCTAAGCAGTAGCAGCAGCAGTAGCAGTAGCAGCTGTTACTGCCAGAAATCGTGGCACTTAGCTGCGTTGCAGCAACCAGCAGCAGCTGTTGCTGTTCGCAAGCGTCAGCAGCAGCAGCCACTGCTAACTTAATTGTTGTTAGCAGCACAGCGTTGCTGGGTTGCAGCTGTTCGCAGCAGCACTGAAAGCGTTGTTGCTGCCAGCAGCAGCGTTGTTCGCGTTGCTGCTGCTGCGTTGCGCAGCCGCAGCAGCATGCGCAAGCAGCAAACGACGACTTGTTGCAGCAGCTGCGTTGTCACGCACGCAGTTGTTGCTGTTGGTTGTTGGCAGCTAGCCCAGTACTGTTGCTGCAGCACGCTGTTCCGCAAGCTGCTGCTGTTGCTGCACATGCCGTTGCTGTTCGCGAGTTCCCAGCAAACCAAACCAGCAATCAGCAGCGTTGTTGCTGCTATATTTGTCAGCGTTGCGTTGTTGCTAGCTGTCAGCAAGCGTTGCTGCTGCTGCTGTTGCTGCGTTTGTTCACAAGGCAGCTGCTGCTGCTGTTGCCGCAAATGCGCTGTTCACCGCTGCTGCTGTTATGCTGCTGTTGCGCGTTATTGCTGTTCCGCAGTTGCTGCTGCTAGTTGTGTTGTCTGCAAATTTTGCAGCAGCAGCAGCAGCAGCTGCTGGTATAGTCTATCAGTGCAGCAGCAGTTGCTTGCAGCAACCAGCTGTTGCTGCGTTGTTCAGCAGCAGCAGCAGCAGCAGCAGCAGCAGCAGCTGCAGTTCAGCAGCAGGCTGCAGCAGCAGCAGCGTTAAGCAGTGAGCTAAGACCAGTGTTGTTGTTGTAGCAGCGGCAGCAGCAGCAGCTGGCCAGCAGCAGCATTATGGGCTTGCTCCAGCTGCAGCAGCCAGCTGCAGGCAGCTGCAGTGCTGCAGCAGCAGGTTGCAGCAGAAATTGCTGCGCAGCGTTAGCAGCTAAGCACAATGTTGTTGTTATTCAGTTGTTGTTGCTGCTGTTAGTTGTTGCGCTAGCGCAGCGTTGTTGCATGTTGCGTTGCAAACGCAAGCTCCTGCAGTTGCTGGCTGCCCCCGCGCGTTAGCTGTTGCTCGCTATGGTTCCGCAGGTTGCTGCACCTGCACAAGGTTGCAGTTGCTGTCGCGTTGCGTTGTTTGAAAATGCTGTTGTCAGTAATAGTCACCGCAAGGTTGCGGTTGTTGTGCGTTAGTTGGCTGCTAGTTGTCGCGCTGTTGCTGCTGGTTGAATCAGCAAACCGCAGCAAGGTTATGCCTGGTTAGCTGTTGTTCGCATAGCTGCTGCTAAAGGTTAACCGCAGTTAGCAGCAGTTGTATGCAGTAGCAGCTATTAGTGTTAGCACTAGTTAGTTTGAGCAAGGTTGTTGCTGCTAAATTGCCAGCTGTTAGCGCTAGTTCGTTAGTTAGTTGTTGCTAGTTAGCTAGTAGTAGCAGAGCGGCAGTATGTTCAAGCAGAAATCAAGGTTGTTGCAGCCCTAGTGAGCAGGTAGCGCAGAAGCAGTTGTCAGCAGCAAAGCCTGCAGTGCTATATGCTCGCGTTGCAGCGTTGTTGCAGCAGCAGCAGCAGCAGCAGCAGCTGGCAGCCTGCCGCAGCAGAACACCGCAGCTAGAGCAGCAGCCGCAGCAGCAGCCTGGTAGCAGCTGTTGTTGTTGTTGTTAGGCAGCAGCAGCAGCAGCAGCAGATCAGCAGGGCAGCAGCAGCAGAGCTGCAGCACAGCAGTTGCAGCAGCAAGTAGCAGCAGCAGCGGCAGCACAGCAGTTAGCACCAGCAGTTAAGCAAATTAGCAGCCTGCAGCAGCAGCAGCAGCAGCTGCAGTCCACAGCTGTCGCAGCAGCAGCAGCAGCTGCTGCTGCAGCAGCCTGCAGCAGCATAACTCAGCAGTTAGCAGCAGTTACAGCAACAACGACTCAGCAGTCCAGCAAGCTGCTTGCTTGCCAGCAGCAGCAGAGTCAGAACGCAGCTGTTGTTGTTGCACTGCAGCAGCTAGTGAGAATAGCAGTAGCGTCTAGTTGCTGCTATTGTCGCTGTACGCTGCTTGGTTCAGCAAGCAGTTGCAGAGAGCAGTACTGCAGCTATGGTTGCAGTAGCAGTATGAGCTGCTGCTGCAGCTCAGGTAGCTAGCTGCGAGTTCGCAGCAGTAGCTCTGCTAAGCAGTAGCGTTGCTAAGCAGGCTGCTGTAGCAGCATACTGAGTGCTGTTAGCAGGTAAATCTGCTTGAGTAGTGAGTATAGCAGCAGCAGATGTAGTGGTTCGCAGTAGCAAAGCAGCAGAGCAGCAGCCTGAAGCAGCAGCAGCAGAGCAGCAGCAGCAGCAGCCGCAGTCAGCGCAGCAGCAGCAGCTGCAGCAGCAGCAGTTGCCGCGGCAGCAGCAGCAGCAGCTGCTGTTGTTGTGCTGCTGCAGCAGCAGCAGCTGCAGCAGTGCAGCAGCAGCACTGTGCAGCAGCAGCAGCTGCAGCAGCAGCAGTTGATCGCAGCAGCAGCCTGCAGCAGCAGCAGCGCAGCAGCAGCCCAGCAAGCAGCGTTGCAGCAGCAGCAGCAAAGGCAGCAGCGCAGCCCAGCTGCAGCAGTTGCAGCAGCAATTCACTCGCGTTGCTGCTGCTGTCGCAGCAGCTGTCGCAAGCGCAGTTGTCGCGTTGCTGCTGCAAACATAGCTGCTGTTGCGCAGCTGCGCTGCTGCAGCAGCAGTTAGCAAAGCAGCAGCAGCAGTTAACCAGCTGAGTTAAGCTAGCAGCTGCTTTGCAGCAGCATGTCAGCAGTTCGCAGCACACCAGCGTTAGCAGCAGTGCACCAGCACTCTGGTAGCACAGCAACCACAGCAGCAGCTGTTCCGGCGGCTGCTGCTGCTGGCTATATAGGCAGTAGTGCTGCTGTTGCGCTGTAGCCCAGCAGTATAGGTTGCAGTGGCAGCAGCAGCACCCAGGGCAGTACCAGTACTAGCAGCAGCTCAGTAGCTGCTCGCAGCAGCAGCAGACAGAGCGTTGCAGCAGCAGCAGCAGCAACACAGTAGCACTGAGTTGGTTGCACAGCCAATCCTGATGACTGCAGCAATCAGCAGCCAGCCCAGCAGCAGCAGCAGCCATAGCACTGCAGCTCGCAGCAGCAGCCTGCAGCACGCGTCAGCTGCTCGCCGCAGCAGCCGCAGCAGCAGCAGCAGCAGCAGCAAGCAGCAGCAGCAGCAGCAGCAGCAGCGGCAGCAGCAGCTCAGCAGCAGCAACTGCAGCACTACTACAGCAGCAGCCAGCAGCAGCAGCCCCAGCAGCAGCGGCAGCAGCAGCAGCAGCAGCAGCAGCAGCTGGTGCGGCAGAAACGTAGCAGCAGCAGCAGAATCTGCAGCAGCAGCAGCACCAGCAGCGCAGCAGCAGCTGCAGTCCCAGCTCAGTAGCAGCACCAGCAGCAGCCAGCAGCAGCAGCAGCAGTAGCAAGAGCTGCAGCAGCAGCTCAGCAGCAGCAGAGCAGTACTGCAGCAGCAGCAGTCAGTAGCCAGTAGCCCAGCAGCAGTAGTATAGCAGCAGTAGTACTAGCAGTAGCAGCAGCAGCAGCCAGTAGCAGTAGTTAGCAGCAGCCTGCAGCAGTATAGCAGCTGTAGTGCAGTAGCAGCAGCAGTAGTAGTAGTCAGTAGTGGCAGTAGCTGTAGCAGCTGTACTGCAGTAGTAGCAGTATAAATGCAGCAGCGGCAGCAGGCAGGAGCAGCAGTAGGCAGCAGCCAGCAGCAGTAGCCGCAGCAGCAGCCTGCTGCGGCAGCAGCAGCAGCAGTGCAGAGCAGCAGCAGCAGACAGCAGTGCAGCTAGTTGCAGCTGGGCACTAGCAGTTGCAGTGCAGCAGCAGCAGCTTGCAGCCAGCAGCAGCAGACCCTGCAGAGTGGCTAGCCAGAATGGCAAGCAGCTCAGAAGCAGCAGCAGGTGCAGTAGTGGCAGCTAGAAGTAGTAGCAGTAGCAGCAGCACTGCAGAGTGGCAGTAGTAGCTAGTGCAGCAGCAGAAATGCAGAAATAGTAGTAGTGCAGAGCTTGCAGCTGGGCATATGTCAGCATAGTGGTAGTAGTAGCAGCTGCAGTAGCTGCAGCTAGTAGCAGTAGCAGTAGCTGCTGTAGTAGTAGCTGTAGTGCAGTAGTGGTAGCAGTAGTATGCTAGTAGTAGTAGTAGTAGCTGTAGTAGTGGTAGTAGTAGCTGTAGTAGTAAAGAGCGTAGCATGTAGTAGTAGTAGCAGTAGTAGTATAGTAGTATTGTGCAGAAGTAGTTGAGTAGTAGTAGAAGTAGAGTAGCTGTCGGTAGTAGTAGTTGTAGTTGTAGTAGTTGCAGTAGTAGTAGTAGTATTGATGGATGTAGTGGTGGTGCTAGCTGTCAGTGTACATTGTCATAGTATTATGCGTTAGTCATTTGACTTGATGGATCTGTTTCTCACAAGCGTTTATCTTCAGGTTAGTGCTTAAACATATACTCTGAGTGTACAAAACATTCAGAACACTCTTTCCGTGACATCGACTGACTAGATGAATCCAGGTGAAAGCTTTGATCCCTTTAGGATGTCACTTGTTAGATACACTTCAATCTGTGTAGATGAAGGGTAGGGGACAGGTTAATGAAGGATTTTCAACCGTGAGACAATTGAGCACTGGGTTGTGTATGTGTGCCATTCAGAGGGTGAATGGGCAAGACAAAATATTTAAGTGCCTTTGAACGGGGTACGGTAGTATGTCAGAGCAAAAACCAAGCCACGTGTTCGAAAGAATTGTCTGTATAGCTCCGAGACAGGATTGTGTGGAGGCACAGATCTGGGGAAGGGTACCAAAACATTTCTGCAGCATTGAAGGTCCCCAAGAACACAGTGGCCTCCAAAATTCTTAGATGGAAGAAGTATGGAACCAGCAAGACTTTTCCTTGAGCTGGCCAAGTATCACGTGTGGAGAAATCCTGGCACCATCACTACGGTGAAGCATGGTGGTGGCAGCATCATGCTGTGGGGATGTTTTTCAGTGGCCGGGACTGAAAGACTAGTCAGGATCGAGGGAAAGATGAACGGAGCAAAGTACAGAGAGACCCTTGCAGTCTGAGGGGTCTGAATACTTTCTGAATGCACTGCACATCAAGAATGGTCATGGCAGCATTCAATGTTTGTCTATTATTGTTCCCATTATTTATTCTGTTTATTTATGGATGGATGGATGGATGGATGGAGGAGAGAGAGAGATAGAGAGAGATGATGGATGGAAGGAGGAGGAGGAGAGAGAGAGAGAGTATGGATGGATGGAAGGAAGGAGGAGGTGTAGGAGGAGAGTTAGCGAGAGAGAGGATGGATGGATGGAGGAAGGAGGAGGAGAGAGATAGAGAGGATGGAGGAGGAGAGATAGAGAGAGATGATGGATGGAAGGAGGAAGAGGAGGAGGAGGAGGAGGAGGAGGAGGAGGAGAGAGAGAGAGAGAGAGAGAGAGAGAGAGAGGCCAATCACAGAAAGAATACAGCTAAAATAATTTGCGTCTCAGTCAGGCACCTTCTTCTTGTTCTTGAAATCGTCTGGGAAATGTGATCACAGAGGCATGTAATTGTGATAGTACTAACAGGCTGCCTGCTCTAGCACTGGTTGCTGCGCCTGAAAACAAGAAATGTCTTTGCTCTGGGGAACAGAAACAAGTTAAGCACCTTCTCAGCAGCAAATAGCCTTTAAGGTGTGAAATGTGCAAAACATTCAAAATAATGTACCACAGTAGGCTAGAGTGCTGTGTTTATTGAGTCACTAGTGAATACCTCACTATACAGTACATGACAGGACTGGAGAATTATTCATAAACACCTGTCTGTAAATACGATACTCACAGCTCTCTCTCTCTCTCTCTCTCTCTCTCTCTCTCTCTCTCTCCCTCCTGAGGGCTTGTCTCTCTACTGTTGAGTGAACCGTACCTAAACCAAACTGCCTCCGACAGAAATGCCACCGCTGCACATTTACATTGAGCCAGTCAGCCAGTCGTCAGGCTAGCAGATGTTTGTGGTTGGTTTGTTCCAGGTCAGCCAGGTTGGTTTCAGGACCTTGACACCCTTTTAACGCCCTGCGGTCACTGGGCACAATTCCAGTCGGGCAGCCAGACAGACAAACCTGTGGCTAGTTTTAGGCAGGCAGCTAGGCGGACGGACACACCTGTGGAAAGGACCACCTGCTTTACAAAGGACCTGCCACACATTCTGATGAAGTCACAGTAGCTGTGGAAGGCCCTGGCCCCTGCCTTTTCAGATGACCCAAGACATTCCAGTGGCCCAGCTCACAGTAACCTAACTGTGGGAGCAGATTCCACTATGGGTGGTAGACATTGGGTGGGAGTCACTACTCCAAATATAGCTTAGAACCATTCAAGTATAGCGTAAAACAGCCATCAAAGCCTCTGTGAAAAACCCCTCCTATCCTCAACAACGACACATACTATGAGGTGAGACACTGTTTATTCACATCAGGGCTTGTCTTAATGTTATTATGAGGCATAAAGAACATAGCAGGAGAGAACGTCAAGGCAGGAGGAGAGGAGACAACTCTCTCAGCTCTCTCAACCTTCTCAACTCTCTCAGCCTTCTCAACTCTCAGCTCTCTCAACCTTCTCAGCTCTCTCAGCCTTCTCAACTCTCTCAACTCTCTCAACTCTCTCAACTCTCTCAGCTCTCTCAACTCTCTCAGCTCTCTCAGCCTTCTCAACTCTCTCAACTCTCTCAACCTTCTCAGCTCTCTCAACTCTCTCAACCTTCTCAGCTCTCTCAACCTTCTCAACTCTCTCAGCCTTCTCAACTCTCAGCTCTTTCAGCTCTCTCAGCTCTCTCAACTCTCTCAACTCTCTCAACTCTCTCAACTCTCTCAACCTTCTCAGCTCTCTCAGCTCTCTCAGCCTTCTCAGCTCTCTCAACCTTCTCAGCTCTCTCAGCCTTCTCAACTCTCAACTCTCTCAGCTTTTTCAGCTCTCTCAGCTCTCTCAACTCTCTCAGCTCTCTCAACTCTCTCAACTCTCTCAGCCTTCTCAGCTCTCTCAGCTCTCTCAGCCTTCTCAACTCTCTCAGCTATCTCAGCCTTCTCAACTCTCCCAGCTCTCTCAGCTCTCTCAACTCTCTCAACTCTCCCAGCTCTCTCAGCTCTCTCAGCTCTCTCAACTCTCCCAGCTCTCTCAGCCTTCTCAACTCTCCCAGCTCTCTCAGCTCTCTCAACTCTCTCAGCTCTCTCAGCTCTCTCAACTCTCTCAACTCTCTCAACTCTCTCAGCTCTCGCAGCTCTAGGAGCTCTCTCAGCTCTCTCAGCTCTCTCAGCCTTCTCAACTCTCCCAGCTCTCTCAGCTCTCTCAGCTCTCTCAACTCTCTCAACTCTCTCAGCTCTCTCAGCTCTCTCAGCCTTCTCAACTCTCCCAGCTCTCTCAGCTCTCTCAGCTCTCTCAACTCTCTCAGCTCTCTCAGCCTTCTCAACTCTCCCAGCTCTCTCAGCTCTCTCAACTCTCTCAACTCTCTCAGCTCTCTCAGCCTTCTCAACTCTCCCAGCTCTCTAAGCCTTCTCAACTCTCCCAGCTCTCTCAGCCTTCTCAGCTCTCTCAGCCTTCTCAGCTCCCCCAGTTCTCTCAGCCTTCTCAACTCTCCCAGCTCTCTCAGCTCTCTCAACTCTCTCAACTCTCTCAGCTCTCTCAGCTCTCTCAACTCTCTCAGCTCTCTCAGCTCTCTCAGCTCTCTCAACTCTCTCAACTCTCTCAGCTCTCTCAACTCTCTCAACTCTCTCAGCTCTCTCAGCCTTCTCAACTCTCCCAGCTCTCTCAGCTCTCTCAACGCTCTCAGCTCTCTCAGCTCTCTCAACTCTCTCAACTCTCTCAACTTTCTCAACTCTCTGAACTCTTTGGGATTCCCGAGTGGCGAAGGGGTCTAAGGCACTGCATCTCAGTGCTATAGGCGTCACTACAGACCCTGGTTCCAGGCTGTATCACAACCGGCCGTGATTGGGAGTCCCATAGGGCGGCGCACAATTGGCCCAGCGTCGTCCGGGTTAGGGTTTGGCCACATTAGGCCGCCACTGTAAATAAGTATTTGTTCATAACTGACTTGCCTAGTTAAATAAAGGTTAAACGAATAACAAATAAAAACTCTCTGAACTCTGTCTTGTCCAAAGCAGCTGCATAACATTAAGTGCTTCTGAAAACCACGGTCCATTATTTATGATGAGGTTTCCTCGATGATGTCTTTATTTGTGATGGATTCCCTCCAAGGCCTAGTTAATAATGTAACGCACTGTGCCAGGCAGTACAGTGTAGAGTCCTATCTAACCAGGTAGAACAGTATAGAGTCTTATCTAACCAGGGAGTAGAGTGTAGAGTCCTATCTGACCAGGTAGTATAGTGTAGAGATCTATCTAGCCAGGAATTAAAGGATAGAGTCTTATCTAGCCAGGTATTAAAGGATAGAGTCTTATCTAACCAGGTAGTACAGTATACAGTCCTATCTAGCCAGGTATTAAAGGATAGAGTCCTATCTAACCAGGTAGCATAGTGTAGAGTCTTATCTAACCAGGTAGTATAGTGTAGAGTCCTATCTAACCAGGTAGTACAGTGTAGAGTCCTATCTAACCAGGTAGTATAGTGTAGAGTCCTATCTAACCAGGTAGTATAGTGTAGAGTCCTATCTAACCAGGTAGTACAGTGTAGAGTCTTATCTAACCAGGTAGTATAGTGTAGAGTCCTATCTAACCAGGTAGTATAGTGTAGAGTCCTATCTAACCAGGTAGTACAGTGTAGAGTCCTATCTGACCAGGTAGAATAGTATAGAGTCTTATCTAACCAGGTAGTACAGTGTAGAGTCCTATCTGACCAGGTAGAATAGTATAGAGTCTTATCTAACCAGGTAGTATAGTGTAGAGTCCTATCTGACCAGGTAGTATAGTGTAGAGTCCTATCTAACCAGGTAGTACAGTGTAGAGTCTTATCTAACCAGGTAGTATAGTGTAGAGTCCTATCTAACCAGGTAGTATAGTGTAGAGTCTTATCTAACCAGGTAGTACAGTGGAGAGTCCTATCTAACCCGGTAGCATAGTGTAGAGTCCTATCTAACCAGGTAGTATAGTGTAGAGTCCTATCTAACCAGGTAGTACAGTGTAGAGTCTTATCTAACCAGGTAGTATAGTGTAGAGTCCTATCTAACCAGGTAGTATAGTGTAGAGTCCTATCTAACCAGGTAGTACAGTGTAGAGTCCTATCTGACCAGGTAGAATAGTATAGAGTCTTATCTAACCAGGTAGTACAGTGTAGAGTCCTATCTGACCAGGTAGAATAGTATAGAGTCTTATCTAACCAGGTAGTATAGTGTAGAGTCCTATCTGACCAGGTAGTACAGTGTAGAGTCCTATCTAACCAGGTAGTACAGTGTAGAGTCCTTTCTAACCAGGTAGTATAGTGTAGAGTCCTATCTAACCAGGTAGTATAGTGTAGAGTCCTATCTAGCCAGGTAGTATAGTGTAGAGTCCTATCTAACCCGGTAGTATAGTGTAGAGTCCTATCTAACCAGGTAGTATAGTGTAGAGTCCTATCTAACCAGGTAGTACAGTGTAGAGTCCTATCTAACCAGGTAGTATAGTGTAGAGTCCTATCTAACCAGGTAGTATAGTGTAGAGTCCTATCTAGCCAGGTAGTATAGTGTAGAGTCCTATCTAACCCGGTAGTATAGTGTAGAGTCCTATCTAACCAGGTAGCATAGCGTAGAGTCCTATCTAGCCAGGTAGCATAGTGTAGAGTCCTATCTAGCCAGGTAGCATAGTGTAGAGTCCTATCTAACCCGGTAGCATAGTGTAGAGTCCTATCTAACCAGGTAGTACAGTGTAGAGTCCTATCTAACCAGGTAGTACAGTGTAGAGTCCTATCTAACCAGGTAGTACAGCGTAGAGTCCTATCTAGCCAGGTAGCATAGCGTAGAGTCCTATCTAGCCAGGTAGCATAGCGTAGAGTCCTATCTAGCCAGGTAGCATAGCGTAGAGTCCTATCTGGCCAGGTAGTACAGCGTGAGAGTCCTATCTAGCCAGGTAGCATAGCGTAGAGTCCTATCTAACCAGGTAGTACAGTGTAGAGTCCTATCTAGCCAGGTAGCATAGCGTAGAGTCCTATCTAGCCAGGTAGTACAGCGTAGAGTCCTATCTAGCCAGGTAGCATAGCGTAGAGTCCTATCTAACCAGGTAGTACAGCGTAGAGTCCTATCTAGCCAGGTAGCATAGCGTAGAGTCCTATCTAGCCAGGTAGTACAGTGTAGAGTCCTATCTAGCCAGGTAGCATAGCGTAGAGTCCTATCTAGCCAGGTAGTACAGTGTAGAGTCCTATCTAGCCAGGTAGCATAGCGTAGAGTCCTATCTAGCCAGGTAGTACAGTGTAGAGTCCTATCTAGCCAGGTAGCATAGCGTAGAGTCCCTTGGTGGAAAAAAAAAATCACGTTAATATCGTCATCCATTGTATTGGAGCTGGGTAGTTAGAGTCTATTGTATTTCAACCCTGTTGTACAGAGAGTGGATAGTATGTGGAAGAATTGGTCTGCTCCCTTAGCGATCACATCATCACGAGGGCAAGCAGATTTCAAGAGCACACACACACACATACACACAAACACACACACACACTGCACGTTGCGGGGAGGCGAGCGGAACAGTGATGTCATGTGTTGAGCAGCTTCGGTCGGCGGAGCGAGTCCGTGTGTGTGTGTGTGTCTCTGTAGAGTTAGTCGGCAGAACAGATGAGCTCACTTCCTGCCAGAGTTTTAGTGGAACCTTCTCTCAGTATGTGTTTGTGACACCATGTAAAGGCCATTGAAGAAATGCAGCACATGACTATTGCCTTATGTTGAATCTTGTCCTATGTAAACCTCAAACTCAACTCTCTTAGTTCCCTTCCTACCAGGGCCTGATTTATACCTGGGACACCAGGTGATTGATTCCCCTTTAACCAGGGACAGATTTATACCAGGGACACCAGGTGGGTGATTCCCCTCTAAACAGGGACTGATTTATACCTGGGACACCAGGTGATTGATTCCCCTTTAACCAGGGACTGATTTAGACCTGGGACACCAGGTGATGGATTCCCCTCTAATCAGGGACTGATTCAGACCTGGGACACCAGGTGATGGATTCCCCTCCAATCGGGGACTGATTCAGACCTGGGACACCAGGTGGGTGATTCCCCTCTAATCAGGGACTGATTTAGACCGGGGACACCAGGTGGGTGATTCCCCTCTAATCAGGGACTGATTCAGACCAGGGACACCAGGTGATGGATTCCCCTCCAATCGGGGACTGATTCAGACCTGGGACACCAGGTGGGTGATTCCCCTCTAATCAGGGACTGATTTAGACCGGGGACACCAGGTGGGTGATTCCCCTCTAATCAGGGACTGATTTAGACCAGGGACACCAGGTGGGTGTAATTAATGATCAGGTAGAACAGAGATCCAGCAGGCTCCGTACCTGGTAGGGTACGAGTTGAATACCCCTGCTATAGCATATTGAGGTTGAACATTTGAGCCCTAAACTAGCTTCTGGTATGAGGAACTAAAGGAAGAAAATACCCCCGAGAACATACAGTATGTATCTAAAACTATTTTACAGTGAGCCATCAGTTCATGAAATAAACTGAACAAAAATATGAACGCAACTTGTAAAGTGTTTGTCCCATGTTTGATGAGCTGTCACCATGGCTACTAGATCCCAGAAATTGTGTGCACAAATTTGTTTACATCCCTGTTCGTTAGAATTTCCTCTTTGCCATGATAATCCATCCACCTGACAGGTGTGGCATATCAAGAAGCTGACATCTGCGACATTGTGTTGTGTTTTGTCACAACACAATGTCATAGATTTCTCAAGTTTTGAGGGAGTGTGCAATTGACATGCTGACTGAAGGAATGCTCTTTTTAGAGAATTTGGCAGTACGTCCAACCGGCCTCGCAATCGCAGACCACGTGTATAGCGTCGTGTGGATGAGTGGTTTGCAAATGTCAATGTTGTGAACAGAGTGCCCCATGGTGGCGGTGGGGTTATGGTACGGGCAGGCATAAGCTATGGACAATGAACACAATGGCATTTTATCAATTGCAATATGAATGCACAGAGATACCGTGATGACATCCTGAGGCCCATTGTCGTGCCATTCATCGGCCGTCCTCACCTCAGGTTTCAGCATGATAATGAACGTTATCTGTGACCAACAGATATATGTCTGTATTCTCAGTCATGTGAAATCCATAAATTAGGCCCTAAATAATTTATTTCAATTGGCTGATTTCCTTATATGAACTGTAACTCAGTAAAGTCCTTGAAATGGTTGCATGTTTGTTGCGTTGATATTTTTGTTCAGTATAGATACTGTGGTTGTTAGGTCTCATGTTTCTGGGAAACCTCTTCATTTTGCTTATTTCTCCATTATCTCTACTGTTCTGTTCAATCTCCGGCAATTCGTTCCACTACAGGGAACTCGAGACTTAAAAGAAAACACACATTCTGTTTTTCAGCATACAGTGTGTGTCATTTTCACCCATAACATCATTCTTAGGAACTGTATCTCGTTTGCTGGGTAGTCCTTTGAAATACAAACGTCTTGAAGTTCCCCTGTAGTGTATTGTCACATGTAACCACAAATTTCTCACTAACTTCCCCCCTTCCCTCTCCCCCCTCTCCCCAGCTACAGTATAACCACCATGACACTTAGATGGTTCTAGTAGCCATGGTGACACATTTAGAGGGTTCTAGAAGCCATGGTGACACTTTTAGATGGTTCTAGTTGCCACCATGACACTTTTAGATGGTTCTAGTAGCCATGGTGACACTTTTAGAGGGTTCTAGTAGGCATGGTGACACTTTTAGATGGTTCTAGTAGCCATGGTGACACTTTTAGATGGTTCTAGTAGCCACCACAACACTTTTAGATGGTTCTAGTAGCCATGGTGACACTTTTAGAGGGTTCTAGTAGCCACCATTAGACTTTTAGAGGGTTCTAGTAGCCACCACAAAACTTTTAGATGGTTCTAGTAGCCACCACAACACTTTTAGATGGTTCTAGTAGCCACCATTACACTTTTAGATGGTTCTAGTAGCAATGGTGACACTTTTAGATGGTTCTAGTAGCAATGGTGACACTTTTAGAGGGTTCAAGTAGCCATGGTGACACTTTTAGAGGGTTCAAGTAGCCACCATTACACTTTTAGATGGTTCTAGTAGCCACCATTACACTTTTAGATGGTTCTAGTAGCCATGGTGACACTTTTACAAATGCATGAAGAAGGAAATGAATTCCACAAATGTACTTTTAACAAAGCACACCTGTTAATTGAAATGCATTCCAGGTGACTACCTCATGAAGCTGGTTGAGAGTGTGCAAAGCTGTCATCAAGGCAAAAGGGTGGCTACTTTGAAGAATCTTAAATATAGAATATGTTTTAATTTGTTTAACACTTTTTTGGTTACTACATGATTCCAGATGTGTTGTTTCATGTGTTTCATGTGTGTCGATGTCTTCACTATTATTCTACAATGTAGACAATAGTACGAATAAAGAAAAGCCCTTGAATGAGTAGGTGTGTCAAAACTTTTGACTGGTACTGTATATAGTTTTCTGATCTTTCTTTTATCTCTCAGATATAGGGCTGACACTTCAGTACAAACTTAATTTACGGGGCTACTATCTGTTGTAGTGAATATGTTAGTCAATGCGTTTCTATAGGCTAACAGCAGTAATGCCATTATTTTTTTTAACGCCACCGTCTTAAAACAATTCCATATGTTAGATTAGTATGTTATACTGGCGCAGTTACACCACGAAGCCAAATGGCCATATGCCATAGTTGTCATTCTATGGCGCAGATGACCTCGCCTCTACCGGTCTTATGGTACCTGTACATCTGTACATGTCCAGAGGCTCAGCTCGGTGGCAGTATTAAGGAGATTTGGGAGGTCAGGTCATATGTATAGTTTATACTTTGACCTTTTAGTTATGTGACCTCTCTCACAAGCAGGGTTAGAATCAGAGAGCCCAGAGAGGGACATTTACCAATCTGTCACAAAGCTGAGGGGTAATACTACAAAACAGGATTATCTTGCTTAAATACTCTGAAATAACGTAATTTTTTTATTTTGACTCAACAACCAGGAAAAACAGCAGTTATTTCTGTTTTTTTTTTATCAAAGTTATTTGTCTAACTCATTGCTCCGTTCTAACAATGGGGATGTGGCTTTAAAGCGTCGTTTCTGTTTCCTCAGTGTTGTGGTGGTGTGTTTGGAAACTGGATGTTAAGTAACTTGTTTACCACAGGTAGTCTTTATCCGTACATGGTGTTTTCCATAAATGGATCGATAAGTGCTCTGACCGTTTCTCCTATCTAAACGTAATGACATCTATACACTCTTAGGAGAAAAAAAGGGGTTCCAAAAGGGTTCTTATGGCCGTCCCCACATGAGAACCCCATGAGAACTCTCTTTTTGAGTTCCATTCAACCCTCTGTTGAAAATGGTTCTACCTGGAACCAAAAAGGGTTCTTCAAAGGGTTTCTCCTATGGGGACAGCCAAATAACCCTTTTAGGTTCTAGATAGCACATTTTTTTCTATGTCAACCACAGATCCTAACCTCTTGGTCATCCTCAGAGAATATATACAATACATTCAGTTAGAATGTGTGGTATGGGTCTTGTATTAGGGGTGTGGTTGGGTTGTGGGTGGTATGGGTCTTGTATTAGAGGTGTGGTTGGGTTGTGGGTGGTATGGGTCTTGTATTAGGGGTGTGGTTGGGTTGTGGGTGGTATGGGTCTTGTATTAGGGGTGTGGTTGGGTTGTGGGTGGTATGGGTCTTGTATTAGGGGTGTGGTTGGGCTGTGGGTGGTATGGGTCTTGTATTAGGGGTGTGGTTAGGCTGTGGGTGGTATGGGTCTTGTATTAGGGGTGTGGTTGGGCTGTGGGTGGTTGGGTCTTGTATTAGGGGTGTGGTTGGGCTGTGGGTGGTATGGGTCTTGTATTCGGGGTGTGGTTAGTGTGGGTGGTTGGGTCTTGTATTAGGGGTGTGGTTAGTGTGGGTGGTATTGTTCTTGTATTATGGATGTGGTTAGTGTGGGTGGTATGGGTCTTGTATTGGGGGAGGAGGTAAAGGTGGAGGTTGCTGTGGGAGATGGTTGGTAGGTAACCTGTCTGTGTCTGGGCATCACATCCTCTTCTGCTGCGCGTCAGAGCAGTCACAGACACTGTTTTTATAACAGCTCTAAGGATTGCCAGAGTGGCACTTTCAGACACTATAAATGGTTGGTATTCCTGGACAAAAATGAAGCACTTTCAATGGAGATTCACAAGGCGGGCCTTTTGACATTAGACACATGTCCTGTGTTCCAAATTAGATCCTATTCCCTATACAGTGCACTACTTTTGACCAGGGCCCATAGCGCACTAAATATGGAAAAGGGTGGCATGTTGGACCTAATCGTGTTATGGAAGTCCCCGGTCCTGAATTAGCAAAGGAAGTGTGTGTTTGTTCAGTGTCCTGTCAGGGGAGAGGCATGTAGCCAGACAGAAATAGCTCCCAAAACTTTCTCCCCCCTCTTTTCATCTGAGATGTGTGGGTGGACAGGACCTCTGAGACAAACAATGACATCAGGATCAACACCACACACACACACACACACACACACCAGTTAGGTGATGTCATCCCCTGGCTGGCCCCCATGATCACCCCCCAGGGACTCCTAACCCAGAGGAGACACCTGTACATCATTAACACACTGGAGAGGGGGAGGAGGAGGAGGGGGAAAAGGGGGAGTAGTGGGGGAGAGTGAGAAAAAAAAGGGGGAGGAGAGGGAGTGGAAGGAGGAGAGGAGGACAGGGGTAGGAGAGGGAGAGAGAGAGGAGAGAGGAGAGAGGAGGAGAGGAGGAGGACAGGGGTATGAGAGGAGAGGGAGAGGGAGAGGTTTCATGCATGTTAACATTAGAAGCCTCCTCCCCTAAGTTTGTTTTATTCACTGCCGTAGCACACTCTGCCAATCCGGATGTCCTAGCCGTGTCTGAATCCTGGCTTAGGAAAGCCACCAAAAACCCTGAAATTTCCACCCCTAACTATAACATTTTCCGACAAGATAGAACTGCCAAAAGGGGGCGGAGTTGCAATCTACTGCTGAGATAGCCTGCAGAGTTCTGTCCTACTATCCAGGTCTGTGCCCAAACAATTTGAGCTTCTACTTTTAAAAATCCACCTCTCCAGACACAAGTCTCTTACCATTGCCGCTTGCTATAGACCACCCTCTGCCCCCAGCTGTGCCCTGGACACCATATGCGAACTGATTTCCCCCCATCTACCTTCAGAGCTCGTGCTGTTAGGTGACCTCAACTGGGACATGCTTACACCCCGGCCATCCTACAATCTAAGATCGATGCTCTCAATCTCACACAAATTATCAATGAACCTACCAGGTACAACCCCAAATCCGTAAACACGGGCACCCTCATAGATATCATCCTAACCAACCTGCCCTCCAAATACACCTCTGCTGTCTTCAACCAGGATCTCAGCGATCACTGCCTCATTGCCTGCGTCCATAATGGGTCCGCGGTCAAACGACCACCGTCATCCCCCTCATCACTGTCAAACGCTCCCTAAAACACTTCAGCGAGCAGGCCTTTCTAATTGACCTGGTCCGGGTATCCTGGAAGGATATTGACCTCATTCCGTCAGTAGAGGAGGCCTGGTTATTCTTTAAAAGTGCTTTCCTCACCATCTTAAATAAGCATGCCCCGTTCAAAAAATGTAGAACCAGGAACAGATATACTCCAGACCTGACTGCCCTTGACCAGCGCAAAAACATCCTGTGGCGTTCTGCATTAGCATCGAATAGCCCCCGCGACATGCAACTTTTCAGGGATGTTAGGAACCAATATACACAGGCAGTTAGGAAAGCAAAGGCTAGCTTTTTCAAACAGAAATTTGCATCCTGTAGCACTAACTCCAAAAAGTTCTGGGACACTGTAAAGTCCATGGCGAATAAGAGCACCTCCTCCCAGCTGCACACTGCACTGAGAATAGGAAACACTGTCACCACCGATAAATCCACGATAATTGCGAATTTCAATAAGCATTTTTCTACGGCTGGCCATGCTTTCCACCTGGCTACCCCTACCCCGGTCAACAGCCCTGCACCCCTCACTGCAACTTGCCCAAGCCTCCCCCTTTTCTCCTTCACCCAAATCCCGATAGCTGATGTTCTGAAAGAGCTGCAACATCTGAACCCCTACAAATCAGCCGGGCTGGACAATCTGGACCCTCTCTTCCTAAAACTATCCACCAAAATTGTTGCAACCCCTATCACTAGCCTGTTCAACCTCTCTTTTGTATCATCTGAGTTCCCCAAATATTGGAAAGCTGCCGCGCTCATCCCCCTCTTCATAGGGGGAGACACTCTAGACCCAAATTGCTACAGACCTATATCTATCCTACCCTGCCTCTCTAAGGTCTTTGAAAGACAAGTTAACAAACAGATCACAGACCATTTTGAATCCCACCGTACCTTCTCTGCTGTGCAATCTGGTTTCAGAGCTGGTCATGGGTGCACCTCAGCCACGCACAAGGTCCTAAACAATATCATAACCGCCATCAATAAGAGTCATTACTGTGCAGCCGTATTCATCGACCTGGCCAAGGCTTTCGACTCTGTCAATCACCACATTCTCATTGGCAGACTCAACAGCCTTGGTTTCTCAAATGATTGCCTCACCTGGTTCACCAACTACTTCTCTGATAGAGTTCAGTGTTTTCAAATCGGAGGGCCTTTGTTCCGGACCTCTGGCAGTCTCTATAGGGGTGCCACAGGGTTCAATTCTCGGGACGACTCTCTTCTCTGTATACATCAATGATGTCGCTCTTGCTGCTGGTGATTCTCTGATCCACCTCTACGCAGACAACACCATTCTGTATACTTCTGGCCCTTCTTTGGACACTGTGTTAACTAACCTCCAGATGAGCTTCAAAGCCGTACAACTCTCCTTCCGTGGCCTCCAAGTGCTCTTAAATGCAAGTAAAACTAAATGCATGCTCTTCAACCGATCACTGCCCTCACCTGCCCGCCCGTCCAGCATCACTACTCTGGACGATTCTGACTTAGATTATGTGGACAACTACAAATACCTAGGTGTCTGGTTAGACTGTAAACTCTCCTTCCAGTCTCCCATTAAGCATCTCCAATCCAAAATGAAATCTAGAATCGGCTTCCTATTTCGCAACAAAACATCCTTCACTCATGCTGACAAATATACACTCGTAAAACTGACCATCCTACCGATCCTTGACTTCAGCGATGTCATTTATAAAATAGCCTCCAACACCCTACTCAACAAATTGGATGCAGTCTATCACAGTCCATCCGTTTTGTCACCAAAGCCCCATATAGTACCCACTACTGCGACCTGTACGCTCTCGTTGGCTGGCCCTCACTTCATACTCGTCGCCAAACCCACTGGCTCCAGGTCATCTACATGTCTCTGCTAGGTAAAGCCCCGCCTTATCTCAGCTCACTGGTCACCATAGCAGCACCCACTCGTAGCACGCGCTCCAGCAGGTTCATCTCTCTGGTCACCACCAAAGCCAATTCCTCCTTTGGCCGCCTTTCCTTCCAGTTCTCTGCTGCCAATGACTGGAACGAACTGCAAAAATCACTGAAACTGGAGACTCATATTTCCCTCACTAGCTTTAAGCACCAGCTGTCAGAGCAGCTCACAGATCTCTGCACCTGCACATAGTACATCTGTAAACAGCCCATCCTACTACCTCATCCCCATACTGTATTCATTTATTTATCTTGCTCCTTTGCACCCCAGTATCTCATCTTCTGCACATCTACCATTCCAGTGTTTAATTGCTATATTGTAATTACTTCGCCACCATGGCCTATTTATTGCCCTACCTCCCTTATCTTACCTCATTTGCACTCACTGTATATAGACTTTTTGTCTTCTTTTACTACTGTATTATTGACTGTATGTTTTGTTCATTCCATGTGTAACTCTGTGTTGTTGTATGTGTCAAACTGTTGTGCTTTATCTTGGCCAGGTTGCAGTTGTAAATGAGAACTTGTTCTCAACTAGCCTACCTGGTTAAATAAAGGTGACAAGAGGAGGAGAGGACAGCGGTAGGAGAGGGAGAGGAGATGGGGAGAGGACAGGGGTAGGAGAGGGAGAGGAAAGGAAAGGGGGAGAGGACAGGGGTAGGAGAGGGAGAGGAGATGGGGAGAGGACAGCGGTAGGTGAGGGGGAGAGGACAGGGGTAGGACAGGGAGAGGGGGAGAGGGAGAGGTAGGGGGGAGAGGACAGGGGTAGGAGAGGGAGAGGGAGAGGGAGAGGGGACAGGGTGGGAGAGGAGGAGGAGAGGACAGGGGTAGGAGAGGAGAGGGAGAGGAGGAGTAAAGGAAGAGAGGAGGAGAGGAGGACAGGGGAAGGAGAGGAGAGGGAAGGGGAGATGAGGAGAGGACAGGGGTAGGAGAGGAGGAGGAGACAGGGGTAGGAGAGGAGAGGGAGAGGAGGGGGCAGGGGTAGGAGAGGGAGAGGAGAGGGGGAGGGGGAGAGGAGGAAAGGGGTAGGAGAGGAGATGGACAGGGGGCGTAAAGGAGGAGGAGAGGACCGGGTTAGGAGAGGGGAGAGGAGAAGAGGACAGGGGTAGGAGAAGAGAGGGAGATGAGGAAGAGGGGACATCACAGGAAGAACTTTAAGCACAGATGTCCCACAGTGGTGACACGGAGACAGAGTGCCTGACTGATCGGTGCATCACAACATTCCTCTAGCATAGAGACCGGGGCTGGCTAGACAGGACAGACTGTGTGTTGTCGTCCAGAGACCGGGGCCAGGCTAGACAGGACAGACTGTGTGTTGTCGTCCAGAGACCGGGGCCAGGCTAGACAGGACAGACTGTGTGTTGTCGTCCAGAGACCGGGGCAGGCTAGACAGGACAGACTGTGTGTTGTCGTCCAGAGACCGGGGCCAGGCTAGACAGGACAGACTGTGTGTTGTCGTCCAGAGACCGTAGGCCAGGGCAGACAGGATTGACAGTGTGTTGTCGTCCAGAAACAGGGAGCCAGGGTAGACAGCTGATGACGAGCCATCTCTCTTTGACTTACTCTTAGAAAGAGGACAGGAGTGATTCATTGATGTAGGGCAGAGTCGTGAGACAGGAATGATTCAGCAATGTAGGGCAGAGTTGTAACTTGAGATGGATGCATGTCAGTCACTCACGTTTTTGCACACATTTCTGAATGAATTTATCTTTAATTTATCATTGCATGATTTATTAAAAATACTCAACTCAAGTGCTCCTCTAGGATTCACCCCTGAGAGCAAGTGTGGGGGGGTACAGTTCACCAGAGATAGTGATGTCTATCTGATGATAGCTCTATATCTATACAAAGGCATATATAGCAATGACAGGCCATTGTGCATTGTCATCATGTTAGATCCATCCATTTCCTGTCCACAAATCTTGGGTTCTTTGTGCAGTTCCTCTTCATGATTAATGTATACATCTTTCCTCGAGGCCTATAGGTCCATCAGTACCTCAGAACCACTGATGGAATGAATAATATAGTCTATACCTCCAAAACCACTGATGGAATGAATAATATAGTCTATACCTCCAGAACCACTGATGGAATGAATAATATAGTCTATACCACCAGAACCACTGATGGAATGAATAATATAGTCTATACCTCCAGAACCACTGATGGAATGAATAATATAGTCTATACCACCAGAACCACTGATGGAATGAATAATATAGTCTATACCTCCAGAACCACTGATGGAATGAATAATATAGTCTATACCTCCAGAACCACTGATGGAATGAATAATATAGTCTATACCACCAGAACCACTGATGGAATGAATAATATAGTCTATACCTCCAGAACCACTGATGGTAGGAATAATATAGTCTATACCTCCAGAACCACTGATGGAATGAATAATATAGTCTATACCTCCAGAACCACTGATGGAATGAATAATATAGTCTATACCTCCAGAACCACTGATGGAATGAATAATATAGTCTATATCGCCAGAACCACTGATGGAATGAATAATATAGTCTATACCTCCAGAACCACTGATGGAATGAATAATATAGTCTATATCGCCAGAACCACTGATGGAATGAATAATATAGTCTATACCTCTAGAACCACTGATGGTATGAATAATATAGTCTATACCTCCAGAACTACTGATGGAATGAATAATATAGTCTATACCTCCAGAACCACTGATGGAATGAATAATATAGTCTATACCTCCAGAACCACTGATGGTAGGAATAATATAGTCTATATCGCCAGAACCACTGATGGAATGAATAATATAGTCTATACCTCCGGGACCACTGATGGAATGAATAATATAGTCTATACCTCCAGAACCACTGATGGAATGAATAATATAGTCTATACCTCCAGAACCACTGATGGTATGAATAATATAGTCTATACCTCCAGAACCACTGATGGTATGAATAGTATAGTCTATATCGCCAGAACGTATATAAGGTACACAGTATATCAAGGTAAATATTTCGTGACTTTCCTGGTTTTAATATAACTTAAATAACTGTTTGATACATGGAACTGTATCATGTATGTAGTCATTTATGTAAATAGGGCCTTTTCTTTGTTCCAAAATGTTGAATAGAATTCTATGGGAAAGCTTCCAATCCTGGTGTTTTTTTCCTTTTTTACAAGTATCTAATATTTATTTTTGGGTGATCTCTGTTTTTAGTGATTCTTTTTTTTTGTCTTCTCGTAATTGCTTCAGGGTTGTTGAGACCAAAAAGGCTATAAAATCAGTCCAACGGTTGTTTAATTCTGATTTTTTATACATTTTAATAGAAGCTTTTAAAATGGTAATTAATCGCGTTGTTATTTCTAATTAAAGCATTTGTATCTTCATCTTTTAGAATTAAAACTGGTTTGGTGTGTATTCGTTTGGTGAGAGCGGCGAGATATTTAGCAGGTTTATTTGCCATTAAGTAGTATGCTTTATTTGAGTTTAACCTGTAGTTGTTGGCTCTCTTCGAAACTAAAAGATTGTATTCAGAAATGTAATTTTCTTCTTTACCTTGTAAAGATTTTATGGGCTTTTTCTAAGATTGTGATTTGTTTTTCATAATCTTTTCTTCTTTTAACTTTGGCCTAGATTATCATTCCCCTAATGTACGCCTTAAAGACATCCCAAATTATACCTGGGGTTGGCTTTCCTCTGTCCTACATGTCTACATCTGTAATAATAAAGAGTTATATTTTACCTATTTTATGTATTTAATACATTTTGGGTCCAAAGATGATCTCTGTTCATTCTCCAAATTCTGTCGCTAAGTGTATTTTCTGTTGGTGTAATTAAGCATGATACTGGAGAATGATCCGATATCACTACATCATGGATTTTTGAATCCAGTAAATTGTTGAGTGCATTTTTAGAGAGGAAAAACATTTCTTACATTCTTGAATAGCTTTACTTGTTTTGAAAAAAAAAAGGAATAGTCTTTTGTAGTTGGAAATAGTCCTCTCCAAGGGTCAGTGTTGTGTTCGAGACAAACCTAAAGCAAGACCGAGTCAAGACCAAGACCAGAGCAAATTGAGTCTTATTCAAGACCAAGACCGGAGGTGGGACGAGACCGAGTCAAGACCAAGACCAGAGAAAATTGAGTCTTATTCAAGACCAAGACCGGAGGGGGGACGAGACCGAGTCAAGACCAAGACCGGAGGGGGGGCGAGACCGAGTCAAGACCGAGACTGAGAGGGGGACAAAGGGTCTGAGACCGAGTCAAGACCGAGACTAAGAGGGGGACAAGGGCTCTGAGACCAAGTCAAGACAGAGACCAGAAACATGCGAGTCCAATTCAAGACCATGATTGTAATTTTGTCAAATCACCACCATAATAAGAGTTCAAAATGTCCAGTATTTCTGTGTTCATATTTCAGAATAACATATGGATTCTTCAGACATTCAGATTAGTGATGAAATGCAGCTGAGGAAAAATAGAGCCACTCTACAAATTATTACTAACCCAATCACAGTGGGGAACAATGGGCCTTCTACGCCTTCAGAGAAAGGCTATGGATATACACTTCCCTTCAAAAGTTTGTGGTCACTTAGAAATGTCCTTGTTTTTGAAAGAAAAGCAAAAAAAATGGTCCATTAAAATAACATCAAATTGATCAGAAATACAGTTTAGACATTGTTAATTAAAACTTCTTAAGGCCAGGCGTCCCGCTAGCGGGACAACTTCCAGTGAAACCAAATAAATAATCCTGAAAATTATTATAAACATTTAGGTACATACAAGTGTCTTATATCGGTTGAAAGCTTAAATTCTTGTTAATCTAACTGCACTGTCCAATTTACAGTAGCCATTACAGCAAAATTACATGCCATGCGATTGTTTGAGGACGGAGCCCCACTTTAAAATATTTTTCCACGGGCACAGGTTTCATAAAATCACAAATAGTGATTAAATATTCACTTACTTTTTAAAAATCTTCCTCTGATTTGTCATCCAAAGGGTCCCAGCTATAACATGTAGTGTCGTTTTGTTAGATAAAATCCTTCTTTATATCCCAAAAAGTCAGTTTAGATGGCGTCATCGATTTGAGAAAAAAAATATATATATATATATATATCAAACATTTCATACGGAAAGAAGTTCAATAGGAAACCTAAATTAGCAGTTGCGTCTTCTCTTCATCGCGTGCGGATAAACAAATTTCTAAAACTCATTATTCTTACTCGTTGTGGAAGAAACAAGCCTGAAACCTTGAACATGCTGGGTGCTGACACCCAGTGGAAGCCATAGGAGTGCACCCTGAGAGCTAGATTTAATGACATTCCATTAGAAGAGGATGGGCTCTCAAAGAAAAAAAAAATTCTGGTTGGTTTTTCTTTGGATTTTCTCCTACCATATCTATTGTGTTATATTCTCCTACATTATTTTAACATTTCTACAAACATTTCAAAATGTTTTCTTTCCAATGGTACCAATTATATGCATATCCTGGCTTCAGGGCCTGAGCAACAGGCAGTTTACTTTGGGCACGTCAGTCAGGCAGATATTGAGAAAAAAGGACCCTAGCCTGTTGTAAATGACTATTGTAACTGGAAACTGAAGATTTTTTATGGAATATCTACATAGGCGTACAAAGGCCCATTATCAGCAACCATCACTCCTGTGTTCAAACGTTGTGTTAGCTAATCCAAGTTTGTAATTTTAAAAGGCTAATTGATCATTAGAAAATCATTTTGCAATTATGTTATCACAGCTGAAAACTGTTAAAACTCCTAATTAAAGAAGCAATAAAACTGGCCTTCTTTAGACTAGTTGAGTATCTGGAGCATCAGCATTTTTGTGTTCGATTACAGGCTCAAAATGGCTAGAAATAAAGTACTTTCTTCTGGAACTTGTCAGTCTATTCTTGTTCTGAGAAATGAAGGCTATTCCATGCGAGAAATTGCCAATAAACTGAACATGTGTACTACTCCCTTCACAGAACAGCGCAAACTGGCTCTAACCAGAATAGAAAGAGGAGTGGGAGGCCCCGGTGCACAACTGAACAAGTTGTGTAACACTGTAATTGCAAAAGGGTTTTCTAATGATCAATTAGCCTTTTAAAATGATAAACTTGGATTGGCTAACACGACGTGCCATTGGAACACAGGAGTGATGGTTGCTGATAACGGGCCTCTGTACGCCTATGTAGATATTCCATAAAAAAATCTACCGTTTCAAGCTACAATAGTCATTTACAACATTAACATGTCTACACTGTATTTCTGATCAATTTGATGTTACTTTAATGGACAAAATAATTGCTTTTCTTTCAAAAATAAGGACATTTCTATGTGACCACAAACTTTTGAACAGTAGTGTATGTATGTATGTTTATGTATGTATATAGATTTTTTGTATTTTTACCCATCTACCAATAGGTGCCCTTTGTGAGGCATTGGAAAACCTCCCTGGTTTTTGTGGTTGAATCAGTGCTTGAAATTCACTGCTCGACTGAGGGACCTTACAGATAATTGTATGCGTTGGGGTTACAGAGATGAGGTAGTCATTCAAAAATTATGTTAAACACCATAATTACACAGAGTGAGTCCATGCAACTTATTATGTGACTTGTTAAGCACATTTGTACTCCTGAACGTATTTAGGCGTTGCCATAACAAAGGGGTTGAATACTTATTGACTCAAGACATTTCACCTTTAAATCTTTTATTAATTTGTAAAAAAATAAATAATAATTATCCACTTTGACATTATTGTGTGTAGGCCAAAACATCTCATTTGAATCCATTTGTTACACGACAGAGTGTGGAAACAGTCAAGGGGTGTGAATGCTTTCTGTAGGCACTGTACATTCTGGTTTAAGTTCTCCTTTTTTGAGGTGCGAAGCGAAGCTGCGTGCCCTGCGACTTTGTAAAGTGTGATAACGTATATGGTTGGCGATCATATCATTGTACAGTGTGGTGGGGAGATGGGGAGGAGAGGTATATGAAATGCTATCAGATGATTTCACATCTGCTTCTGGTTTCGGGGGGACATTTTGATCAGATACAGCTTGAGCTGTGTGTGTTTGTTTGTGTGTGTGTGTGTGTGTGTGTGTGTGTGTGTGTGTGTGTGTGTGTGTGTGTGTGTGTGTGTGTGTGTGTGTTAGAGCAATGTGAAAGTCCAGTCAGTCACAAGCAGTGGGGTCATCCCAGGACTGTACCACCAGCCTGAACAGAACAGAACAGAAGCCCTGGGCTGTAGAGTGAAACTACAGATAGACAACCCAGGACTGTACCACCAGCCTGAACAGAACAGAACAGAAGCCCTGGGCTGTAGAGTGAAACTACAGATAGACAACCCAGGACTGTGTTTGTTATGTAGCAAGTCAACCCAGTGGAAGTTATTCCAAGGACATGGGATGTTATAGATTATTATTTGAAAATGCTGAGGCTTGTTTTGTTTTGTCTAATTGTCAAAGTGAAAAGGAGTGTGTTTAAATATGTTTAAACAGGGAATCCCATTGAGACCAAGGCCTCTTTTTCAAGGGAGCCCTACACACAACCATAGTCATGGGAAGTATAGGGTGCTGAGGATGCTGCAGCACCCCCTGAATGTTATACATTTTTTACAAGTATTTTTTTCACAAAAGTAGTGCACTGGACCTTTACTAATCCTGTAGTCCGGGAGGGCATGGCTCTCCAGAGAGTGGTGCGGTCTGCACAACGCATCACCGGGGGGCAAACTGGTGTATTTTGACACCTCACTCCAGAAAGCAAGTTCTGCAGGCTCTAGTTTTGTCTCATCTTGATTAATTTTCCAGTCGTGTGGTCCAGTGCTGCAAGAAAATACCTAGTTAAACTGCAGCTGGCTCAGAACAGAGCGGCACGTTTTGGTCTTAATTGTAATCAGAGGGCTGATATAAATACTATGCAGGCCAGTCTCTCTTGGCTAAGAGTTGAGGAGAGACTGTCTGCATCACTTCTTCTCTTTATAAGAAACATTAATGTGTTGAAAATCCCAAATTGGTTGCATAGTCAATTTACACACAGCTCTGACACACATACAGTACTTATCCCACCAGACATGCCACCAGGGGGTCTTTTCAAAGTCCCCAAATCCAGAACAAATTCAAGAAAGCGTGCAGTATTATATAGAGCCATTATCGCATGGAAATTCCGTTCCATCTCATGTTGCTCAAATGAACAGAAAACCTGGTTTAAATAAACAGATAAAACAACACGTCGCGGCACAACGCCTCTCCCCTATTGGACCTAGATAGTTTGTGTGTATTGGTATTGATATGTAGGCTACGTGTGCCTTTTTTTTTTATGTAGTTCTGTCATTGAGCTGTTCTTGCCTATACATTTTCTGTATTATGTCATGTTTCATGTTTTGTGTGGACCCCAGGAATAGGAGCTGCTGCATTTGCAACAGATCCTAATAAAATACCAAAATACCAAAACTACCAAAACAACCTGCCCTCCAGGACATCTTCGCTACACCCGCAATAACATCTGCTAAACACGTGTATGTGACCAATACATTTGATTTGATTTTATTTTATTAGCGGACCGATATAGCCGTCTGCAGCACAGGCAAAAACTCCTAATTACATTAGGTACAGTCATGTCTTCAGTTTGATATTAGCTACAATGTGTTTGTATTGCTACATATGAATCATAATATTTTGACATCTTCATTTGCGTCTTTATCTGTGTGTTTGTCTGGCACCGGGTATATAATCCTCTGAGGCAAAAAGCAGTCTTCACAGCCACAACAAGAATGTAACTGTCAAAATAAACAAAGAGAAAAAAGTTTAGAGACTGAAACAGCAGCTGTTTGGATGAAAATGTTTTGATAGAGGAACTCTGAAGGGCTGTGAAGTCCCAGAAACGTTTTGATAGAGGAACTCTGAAATGCTGTGAATGACGGCCTACCCGTGCCAAACCCGGATGACGTTGGGCCAATTGTGGGTCACCCTGTGCGTCTCCCGATCACGGGTGAATGTGATACAGCCTGTCAAACGGTGGGTGTAGCTGGTGTAGGTAGTCAGGCGCAGGACAGCAGAGATGAGTGTACTAAGTACTTTTATTGAGGCAAATGTACAAATACAGAATGCAATCGCGTCATAAAACAAATGCCCAAAACCAAGTAAGGCAGCACAAAGTACAAAATACCGCCTGAAAAAAGCACGGGTGAAAACACAACATACCCGGCGTAAATCAACATGCCCGAAAACAAACAATTCCCCACACAGACATGGGGGGAAACCATC